>PVKS010008645.1:0-45776 GCA_004027875.1 Aplodontia rufa | reverse complement strand
TGTGAAGGAAGAAAACAATAAAAGAAAGAAACAAACAGTATATACATAATGTAGAATATTTACAAAGCAAAAAGTTAGTCTACCAGAAGATAAATAATTTTGAAAATTTTAGAAATAAAAAGAGAAAAGATATCAAAATTCTAGAAGTAACAGTGGGCAGAATTACCAATATCAGGGATGAAAAATGGAAATTACTATACAATCTGTATATATTAAAATACAATAAAGAAAAATTGAGAATCTTTAGATTCTAAAATATTTTAAAATAAAGATAAAATACACAGGTTCCTTAAAATCATAGTTTGCCAAAGCAGACAGAACAGAAAATATGTATAAATTCTAGCTATTAAATACATTGAATATTTAACTAAAAGTAAAAAAGAAATCTTTTTACATATCATACACCAGGCCAAGTGTGTTGCACCACTCAATTTTATCAAGTATTTAAAATAAAAAATAAAAAGTTCACATAAATATGTCCAAAAATAATGTAAAAGGAATATTTCACAATCTGTTTATGAATTCCATTTTGATGTGTGTGTTTATGAACACAAAATCTGGCAATGACACATGGAAGACAAATTATGAATTAATCTCTTCTAAATGTAGATTAAAAGAAAGCAATATTTACCAACTATGAAATAGTCAACTAAGTTGAATTCTTTAACTACATTAATACAGCGAAAAAAGTAATGTTATCTTGCAAAATATGAAAAATTATTTTGATAAACATTCAACTGAGCGTGGTGGCACACATCTGGGCAGCTGAGGCAGGAGGATCACAAGTTCAAAGCCAGCTGTAGCAATTTAGCGAAATCCTAAGCAAATTAGTGAGACCCTGTCTCAAAATAAAATATAAAAAAAGGGCTGGGGGGACTGGAATAGTGGCTTGGCGAGGATGTGTGTTCATACCCCAGCACATGTACACAAGGACATGTTGGAGCAACAAAAGTCACATGAAAAAGTAAATAAAATTGATTCTCTCTTTCTTTCTCTCTCTATTCCTCTCCCTTTAAAAAAAAAAAAAGGGGGTAGGGTGGTGTGGCTCAGTGACTAAGCACCCCTGATTTCAATCCCTGGTATCAAAAAAATGAAAAACTAAACAAAAAATAAATTTTATTTCATAAATTTAAAAAGTTTATCAAGACAGGATTAGAAGAGTTCTTTAATTTTATAAATGGTGTCATACAAAACCTATTGCAAATGTATTTTTTAAGATGTACTTAAAAGCTTTCCCTTTGTTATCTGAAATTAGACAAAGATGACTGCTCTCAACTTTGCTATTCAACCACATATGGGAGATTCTTTTCAATGAATAAGTGAGCAAAAATTAGTAAAACGTACAAGGATGAAAAAAATCGAAATAAAACTATTATTTTCAGATGACATAATTCACATACATGGAAAATCTAAACAATTTGCAAATATGTTATTAGAATTAATGAATTTAGCTATGCATTTCTCTATATCATTAGAAACACTCTCTCTTTCTCTCTCTCTCTCTCTCTCTCTTACTGTCCCTCTCTCTTTTTAAAAAATGAAGAAAAAAGAAGGGGCGGATCAGTGGCTCCACAGTTATGGTGCTTGCCTAGCGTGTGCAAGTATGTGAGTTCAAACCAAAGCACCACGAACGCAATGAAGTCTCGGAGCAACAAAAACTACATGAAAAACTAAATAAAAATTGCTTCTCACTTTCTCTGTCTCTCTCTCTCACTGTCCTTCTCTCTTTAAAAAAAAAAATAGAAAATACATTTTAATAAAAATGCCGCTCATGATAAAATGAAAAATACAATTCATCTAGAAAAACATTGAGTTAAAAATGTGGATGATTACTGTGAATACATCTACATTATTTATGGAAATTAAAAAAGTTCTAAATAAATTTAGCAATATATCATTGTAATAATTTGAGAGCGTAAAATTTTTTTTTCTCAAAATGATCTACATTTTCTATGTATTGCCAGAAAATACCTTGAGAAACTTTAGTTTGATGTATGTCACTTTACATGCTGATTCTAAAGTATAGTTGGAAATACAGTCTGAGAGGCAAATACATTTTTGAAGAACAAGATGGAAGGACTTAAACAAATACCACTATAGCCTAATTTTGAATTTGTATACTAATTTTTAGTATCCTACAGACAAATGTGGTATTCATCCAAATATTGATAAACCAGTAGAATAAAATAAGATAGATTAAAACATGTATGGGTACTTAATGCATGACAAATTTGCCAGTATTGAGCAGTATAGAAATATCTTTTTTCTATCATGGTACTGAGTAAATTGAATATTGAAATAGAAAAGATAAATTTGACTTTTATTCAACAGCATATAACATACATTATACAAAAATATTAATTCTAGAGAGAGTAAATTTAAATGTAACCAGCAAACTAAGCTTCTAGATGATAGGAGAAAGTATTTATTCTCTTCAATAAACACAGAAAGATGTGACTTACAAAGAAAAGATTTATAAATTTTACTGTATTAAAATTAATTTTTTTATCAAAATATGGAGGAAAAAGCCAAGTTGTAGAATGGAGAAAAGATATTTTCCATATATACGTAACAGATAAAGAGATTTTAAAAACCTCCTGGGAGAGAGGTACTCTAAGATCACGATGGGTGTTGTCAGTCTTGGTAAGGCGAGGGGGGCTTTTACTGTCATTGAGATAGTAGAATTGGAGGGATTTGAGTAGAGTGATGGGTTATAACCTGGATTTGTAAAATCATTTTGGCTTCTGAGTGGAGGAAAGGTTGGAAATGATCAAAAGTGTAACCCTCTTGGGAAGCAATGATAATAATCCAGGTAATATGTAATGGAGGAAGAGGTTGTGGGGGTGATTGAAAGTGGTTAAATTCTGGTTATGCTTTGAGAGTAGAGCCATTGGATTTCCTGATAGAACAGATATGACTTGTAAGAAAAGGGAGTCAAGGATGACTCAGATTTGTGGCTGAAGAGTTATGTTAATTTTTGAGATGGACAAGCCTATAATGGAGAAGCTGGTCAAGATTAAGTTGGAAAGATAAAAGTCTGGTTTTGGGTTGTCTACTGTTCGTCTAAGTAGAGATGTCAGGTAAGCAGCTGGTTTATGACTCTGGAGATTAAGGAGAGGTCTGAGCTGGAAATATGTATACATTTGAGAGTATGTAAGGTCTGGAGATCAGTTAAGGAAGAGAAGAAATCTGAGAGCAACCCTGAGATACTTTTTCAATAGGTAGGATCAGGAAAATGAGTAGAAATGAGTGAAATGGACTGAAGAGTGGCCAGTAACAGGAGCAATCCCAAGAGAGTGGTGTCCTTGGAGACAGGTGAAGAAGGCTAAGAAATAAAGTAATGATCAATGTGTCAAATGCTGCTCACAGGTCCAGAAAGATGAAACTGGAGGTCAGAGAGCTCGGCTTCAGTACGTGGAGGTCACTAGTGACCTTGACAGGGACATTTGTGGGGGAATATGGAAGAAAACCTAATACAAGTGGGCTCCAGAGAAGCAGGAGGAGAGAAAGTCAGGATGGCAAGGATAAACAACTCTTTCAAGCATTTAGGTATCTAGGAAATCAAGTTTTTTTTTTATCTTCTTCAACACACAGAATGCAGTTATAGTAAATGTTTTAATATCTTTCACTGATTCTTTCATCTGTGTCACTTCTTGAGTTTCAATTGATGGGTTTCTTTCCTCACTTCAGGTGGTATTTTCCTGCTTCTTTGCATGCCTGGTGATTTTTGATTGCATGTTAGGCATTATCATTTTTTGAGTTTTTGTTTCTGGAAACTAGACATTCCTTTATTCCTATAAATGTGTCTACACTTTGTTCTGGGACACCAGTAAGTTATTTGAAAGCATATGATCCTTTTGAAGTTTGCCTTTCAGCTTTGATAGGCATGTTAGTTTGACTAATTTTATCAAACTACTTAGGCAAAATCCTTCTGAGTACCTTCCTAATGTTCCATGGATTATGAGGTTCTTCTACTCTAATTGGTTGGAATACAAACTGCTACACAAACACTTTCTGTTCCTTTATGAGCTTCAAAGATTTCTTTTTCCTTATCCTTTTGGATAATTATTTCCCTAGCTGTGGATAATTTCCTTACATGTATGCACTGCTCAATACTTAAAGAAGCAAGGGGAATCCAATTCAGATATGTGGAGCTATCTCTCTGCACAGGTTTTATTTTTCTCTAGATCATGCCCTGTAAATTATAGTACCTTGGTCTCTCTGTATTTTCAATTCTGTCATCTCAGCTCAGGGAGACTATTTGGACCCCTCACCTCTCTACTGATGCCTGAAAATCCTTCTGTGCAGCAGGTTAGGGTAATCACAGGGCTCTCTTTGTATTTTTCCTTTCTCTCTTTTTATTAAATGGGGATGGGGCTGGAGTGCTTGCTCAGCAGTTACAGCACTTGCCTGACATACAAGGCCCTGGGTTCAAACCCAGCAGCACTTATACAACTAAGTGTCAGAGCAATGAAAACCAGATGAAAAAATAAGTAAAATTGATTCTCCTTCTCTCACACTCTCTCTTAGAGAGTTTTTTATTTTTTCATCTGGTCTTCATTTCTCAGACACTTAGCTGTATATGTGGTAGTTGTGTATGTGGTGCTGGGGTTTGAACCTGGTCCTTATGCATGCCAGGCCAAGTGCTCCAACTGCTGAGCTACCACTCCAGTCCCTATTTTTTCTCTCTTAAGGATGATGATTTTGTGCTAAGTTCTAATGCTTGAAAATGATTATTTCATGTATTTTGTTGTTTCTTTTGCTGTTTACTTTTTTTTCTATTAATAGATTTTTAATCAATGTATTGAATAGCTATAATTATTATATTTAACAAATGTTATTTCTTTTTTTATTTTTTTTTATTTTTGAGCAACCTTACAAGATTTTAACAAAACAATATAAAATGTGTATAAGATGTGTATATATTCTGGACATTGCAATTATCCTCTAAAAATAGTATTAGATTGTAAAGCATTACATCTTATCTGAATTTAACTCATGTTTCTAGACCAACTTTCTCATTGTCCAGGGTCTAGTCCCCACCTCCACAGATGAGTGGAGACAATCGACCCTTAGATCTCTGGGTTAAGCTGATTTTACTCATCATGATCTCTTCCATAACCATCCATTTAAACCTGGTGTTTGTTATTCTATTTTGGCAGGAAGCAGATATCAAATGTTTTTAATTTTTATTGTACCTTTTCTGTTTTCTACAAGTGAAATATATCTAACATATGTCCCTATGTAGTGGTAACTTGGAATCATCTATATATTTACGAACTAATGGCAAGTATTCTAAGTGAAGTCGTAGATAGTACTTTGCCGCTATGGTGAAGTCTTCATGCAATTGACCTGTAACACACAGTTTTTATACAAAGAGTTATTCCCATTCCTTTCTCTTCTTCGGCTACTCTAAAATATTCACCTATTACTATTGGTCAAATACATGAAACCTGAGCTTCATTTGAATATTAATTAACCAGATGATTTATTTAAGCTAATATAAAAATCAAAATTCTGCCCATGAAACAAGAAAAACTTGCAAAATGTTTTACAGAAAAGGCTAATATTATTTTCACACCTAATGTCTGTTAGGGATAGCACCAGCAGCTCTCACATACATTATCTGTTCATATTTTGTGACAACCCTATTAGAGGGACAGCATTACCCCTATGTATTTTCACTGATATTCATGTCAAATCCCCAAATAGATTGTGCTTTGAAAGTGGAAATTATTAATTAATTCTTGGTATCTAGTTAATGCTAAATGAAATTATGTCTATGACTTTGCATGATGATATGAAAGTTATCTCTAGGAAAATCTGAAGTGATAAATCATAAGGTACAAAATTCAAAGTGCATTCATGCCACAGCTATGTGAGTCTATTTACACCACTCCCTGCTGCTATCTTGGCGTGATGCTAGCTCAAGGAAAGAGTTAATTCTTCCTCTAAGAGAGTTTATTCTCTTTACATTTTTTTCCTTTTCATGCAGACAAGGCCCATTAATCATCATTTTAAATCATGGTTATGCAAGTCCAAGCAGTTCCCACTTGCAAACTGATGAAGTTTGGCAGAACTGGTCCAAGTTCTGAGACAGCTGTAAGCACCGTGCATCTGCCTGAACCTTTCCTGTTCTCACACATTGCCAAGTTCAGTCACTTCAACTTAGCAGGGTCAAGAGGCAGGACCCAGATGGCTTCAAATAGGAAATAGGCCTCTTTGCTTGTAGAATCCCCTATATGCACACTTGCAAGCACGTTAGTGTGGGCACGGGTGATCCTTGAGTGAGACTGGTGAATTATTTTCTTCTTTGTTTCTTTCTTCTGGCTTCAGCATGCATTCTTACCCCTTCATCATGTCCAATCCTTTCTCCAGCTACTTGTCTGTCACAGTTTTTAATTCTGCTAGGTGATAGCAGGTGGGGATGGATTCATTTTGGAGAAAACCCAAATCCCTGTTTGTATGCTACCTAAGTTGTAGGTTATCTTTACCAACAGACACATGATGGAATCAAACAAAAGGGCACATAGCTTAAGGAAGCTAAAAGACAGATTAAAGTCTTTCTCATATCCCACTCTGCCAAAGCAGCTGCCACTCCTAGTTTTTCTGTGTGGAAGGCTAGTCTTAGTCTTATTTACAGCCTTTTAGTATGATCTGATATCTCACATACGTTTCATTTCTGGATCAAATTTAAAATTAATTAGCACTTATCGATTGTGGGCTTATTATGTGCTTAGCATTGAATAAATAGTTTCACAAGTTCTTTATATCTCATTAAGTCACAGAGGCAACTTTGCAAAGTAAATATTTTAATCCTCACTTTATAGATAAGAAAGGTGATACTTTCAGAGGTTAAGTGATTGTTAAAGTCCTCTTAGTAAGTTGTAGAGCCAAGCTTCTAACCTCCATCCAGTTATTTCCACTACACACAGTTTGGGAGCCAAAGTAATTAATGTGAAGATTCCCAGGCTGTGTGCATTAAGCTGCCCACTTATGCTCAGCAGGTCTATTATAAGATCATTATATTTATAAAGTACAGGATTATGCACACAATTTGCAATCAGATACACACAGAGATCAAACTACTTAGTTTGTAGTGCTTTGATCTGAGCAAAGGAAAGACCTTTCTGAATCCAAGGAGCAAATTGTGAGGCATAATCCTTGGAGGTAAATACGGACAGAGAGAGAGAGATAGAGAGGTGATGTTAGTAAACTTTCACTATCTGGATATGTGGAGAAAATATTTGGTGATATAACACAAGCTGTATTACATTAAAAGAATGGTTTGACTTAAGTAAAAATACTGCAGTGGAGTAATTCCATAGCTACTCATGAATGCTTTCAGCTTCCTTACAGGTACATGCTATATTTACTGCAGGAAGAAATCCTGGTGCTATTTTAACCTTCTCAAGTTCAACTTTTTTTTATACCTATTATTTGAGGGGGGTTATTTTTGAGAAACCCAGTGGGAAAAGCTGCGTATTTGCATCAGTTTGGGTTGTGTAATCTGGATAGCAGCTTAAGGACTGAGATTTTCATAGACAAGTGTATGGTGTGGTACTTGCCCAGGGACTCTTCCCCTCCTCTCCAGTCGCTCTGCTCTTCTCCTCCTTCCTGGGCCACACAGGGGTGCTCTTCCCCTCAGAAGTGCTCTGGTTCTTCCCTCCACCTGGTTCTCTAGTCACGTGGCTTAATCTATCACCTGTTAAAGTCTTGCTCTTCCTAGGGTTTGAAACGTCATGACACTTCTTCTTTTTTTTTTTTTTTTTTTTTTAAAGAGAGAGGGACAGTGAGAGAGAGAGAAAGAGAGAAACAGCTTTATTTATTTTTTCACATGGCCTTAGTTGCTCAACACTCAGTTGTGTACCTGGTGCTGGGGTCTGAACCCGGGTCGTTGTGCTTGCCAGGCAAGCACCGAAACCGCTGAGCCACTCCTCCAGCCCCGTCATGACACTTCTTCAGTGGACTTCTCTAGCCTCTTTTTTTCTTCAAGTCTTTGCTTAAATGTCAATGACTCAATTTCTTTATCCATGAAGTAAAGACAATAATGTTACCAAGAATATATGGTTATTGTGAGGATTAAAGGAGATTATATCTGCAGAGACCCTCCAGCAATGCCTGATACATATTAGTATTATAAAGTGTTAAATATCATTAATAATTAGTATAACTCATATACACAGGAAAAAGCGTGCTAACTGGTTGACCTGGTTGAGGAGTGGATTGATGATAGTATGGAGAAAATTTCCTGTGTTTCACTCCATTCCATCCTACTTAATTTTTACAATGAACATTTACAATTGATGTAATACAATAAGAAAGATAAAAGAAAAACATTTTTCTATGGCTGTCCTGCTACTTCCCTCTTATTTCCCCAAAGCGTCATTCATTTAAAATCAAATTGTCATAATTACAAACATCAAAGAGCATGAATAATACTAATAATTTATGCAGTATTTACAATACTCCTGGTCTTGTGCCCAGGGCTTTATGTTCATAATCTTGTTTACTTTTTATTTCAGTGCTGGGGATCCAACCCAGTGTTTCATGCATGCTAGGCTACCACTGTACCCCTGAGCCACATCTTCAGTACTGTTTTCCTCTTTTATTCTAGATTTCAGTTTTATGATAATTATTTTGCCAGTTACCAATTTATTATTTCTCAGCTCCAAATCATTCTTCAATAACTATTTTGTAGTCATGGATGGTGCTCCTTTAAGTATTTCCCCTTTAAAGTGAGCATGAGGTTAGGCTTACTTAGCAGAGGGCATAAGAGGAAGGCTTGTTCTGTGGATTCCATCTGTGGCACAAGGGTTTCCATATGTGGCACCAAAGAATGGCTTTCTGCTTGCTTGTGACTGCAGAGCAGCTGTGGCCTGGCTAATCATTCAAGTTCTTTGCCATCTGTGGGTTCAACTATGCATTCTCCGATGATATCTGAACTTGGGAGGTGGTCCCCTGCCAAGACTGTTCTTCCTGTGTGATGTCCATCACCATAGCATATCATGTGAAATTATCTTATGTCCTATAGCCATTAAACTTTTCTGTTTACTAGTTGGGCGCAATGGCACTCTCCTATAATCCCAGTGACTAAGAGGCTGGGGAAGGAAGATCTTAGTTATAAGCCCAGCCTCAGCAACTTAGCAAGACTCTGTCTCAAAAATAAAATAAAAAGGACTGTGGATGTGGCTCAGTGGTAGGGAGCCTCTGGCTAGGTTCAATCCCCAGGGCTGCAAAGCAAAAAGCAGAAATAAAAACAAAACTTCCCTAATTAAATCACTTGTGATTTCTATCTCTTGATTGGATATGACATAATTTTATTTTAATTTTTGTTTCCTTCTTTTTTATAACTTACATGAAGTACAGAAATCTTAATTACAGAGATCAATAAATTTACACACGCACACCTGAACACACACACACACACCCATGTGACTTGCATCCAGATCAATATACTGAACAATCTCTTTACTATCAACTCTTCCTAGTCCATACAATGTCCTTCCCACAAAGGAAATCGATATTCTGATTTTTCTCATAGATAGGATTTTCCAATTGAATTTCATATAAACCAACCAAGAACCTCTGTGTTCTGTTATTGTTCCATGTATCTTCATTATTTAATAATGCAGGAGTTATATCACACACACAAATGTACAACACTCTGCCTGGATTTTGAATTTTAGGAAGAGCTCCACTGTTTTTTCAAATTCAATCTGATTTGCCCTGTATACTGAAGTTATTGTGCAGAGCAAAGTTTCCCCAAAAAATATATCTGTGGCTTATATTCAAAGGATTTTCTAGCTATATTTAGAAAAGGGGCACTCTCCTAGGTAAGTCAGAGTCAAACCCAAGGTAGTAATTGAAGAGATGTAAGCACCTACTGGTGTCGCATTGTTGAAGTTGTTGTAGCTGTCATCTTCACTGTCACAGTTCTGCTTTCCTTTCTGTTTTATTTTCTTTTTGCATTAATTATACAGAATGATGGGTTTGATTGTGGCACATTGGTGCATTCATATAACATATTTTGTTCATTTCCAAGCCCATGATACCCACATTAACTTCCCTCCCCCCACCCCCTGGATCTTTTATGTTCTATAACAGTCTCTGCTACTTTTTAGCATGCATACTTTTATGTCTCACTTCTCTTTCAACATGTCTTAAAGACTCATTCATATTTGTGTCTATCAAAAGTTTGTTCTTTTAATGGCTGTGTGATACTCCAGTATTTGAATAAATCACAGTTTATCAATTCTTTTTTTTTTGATGGACATTTGAGTAGTTTCTCATGTTTTTATTATTATGTATAAAGCTGCTATTGACATTCTGGTAAAAGTTTTTGGTGAGCATATGCAGTAATTTCTTCTGGGAATATACCTAGGAGTGACATTTCTGGGTCACAGTACAGGCTTAAATTTAGCTTTAGAAGATATCGACAAATGGTTTTCCAAATTGACTGAACCAATTTACACTCCAACTAGAAATGTTTGATAGTTCAAGTTGCTTCACATCATGCTGTCAGTCAATTTTTTTAAAAAAATGAGAATGTATTTTTAGAACAGTTTTAGATTTACAGAAAAATCATAGAGATAGTACAGAGAGTGCTTACAAACCTCACATCCAGTACTCCTGTGATTAGCATCTTAAATTATTGTGGTATGTTTGTTATAATTAACAAACCAATGTTGATTCCTTATTATTAACTAAAGTCCCTTTTTCAGATTCCTTTATTTTTACCATAATGTCCTTTTTTCTTCTGCTCCAAGGTCCCATCCAGGATGTCACATTACGCTTTGC
The DNA here is from genome assembly GCA_004027875.1 of Aplodontia rufa. Classification (NCBI taxonomy): domain Eukaryota; kingdom Metazoa; phylum Chordata; class Mammalia; order Rodentia; family Aplodontiidae; genus Aplodontia; species Aplodontia rufa. The sequence goes on along the minus strand of PVKS010008645.1, from coordinate 34,976 downwards.
ATTTCTCCTTGGTCTCCACTTGGCTATAAAAGTTTTTTAGGCTCATTTTGCTTTTGATGAACTTTTCAGTTTTAAGGAAAAGATCTTTTGCTAACAGCTTTTGTTGAATGTCCTCCTGTTGGAACTTTTCTGCGGTTGTGCTCACGATCAGGTTGAGGCTACTGGTCTTAGGGAGGAAGTCCACTGAGGTAAGACCTCCTTTCCTGTGAGTATACAGGGATGCATATTATCAATATGACATGGAACTGTTGATGCCAACCTTTATCCCTTGGCTACAGTAGAGTTTATCAGATTTTTTCCACAGTTGAGTTACTTTTTTTTTAAATTACCCATACACCTGCTTTCCGTACCATGCTCTTTGGAAGAAAGTCATTAAGCACTCAGGGAGTGGAGAGTTAGGCTTCACTTTTTTGAGAGTGGACTACCTACATGGATTTTTTTTTATAATTAACGAACAGGAAACTGTCTTTTCTCCCCTATTTGTTTATTTATTCAATCATTTATTTTTAATAGTACGGACTAAAAGATAGTAATTTTATACTTTGAATTCTAATTCATTTCAACTTTACTTTTTTGCCTAAATGGTTCTAGCTGTGATGATTGGCAGCTTATTCAGGTTGGCACCTGTGCTTTAGACATACTCCCGTAATTGTGGCCTTTTTTAAAAAAAAATCATATTTTTAAAAGTAAATTTTCTAGAACTAGAAGATACTCCACACTTTGTATATTTCTTGCCCACTCTTAAAATCAGTTATTTCTCTAAGAAGTCCTAGTTATTTTTTAATGGAGAATGATATTGGAGCTGGTCATGGTGATGCATGCCTATAATCCCAGCGACTAGGGAAGCTGAGGCAGCAGGATCACAAGTTCAAAGCCAGCCTTAGCAACTTAGCGAGGCCCTGAGCAACTTAATGAGATCCTCTCTCAATAAATAAATAAATAAATAAATAAATAAATAAATAAGCAAGCTGGGGATTTAAGTCAGTGGTAAAGCATCCCTGCATTCAATCACTTGTGGAAAGAGAGAGAGAGAGAGAGAGAGAGAATAATATTAGAAACCAAGATATGAGCCCTAGATGTATTCATTGCTATTGGAATGTTATCAGTCATTTTGATTTTAGTTATCCTTGTGGCCAGTTAGTGTTATCTTATTGGAAATCTTCATTTTCTTTATAGGTGTATCACTTTGTATAGTTTTCTTAGTGATTGCTCCAAGTATTGAGATATAGATGTTCAATTTATTACAGTTAACTGATACCAATGATTTACTATTTCAAGTGTAGAAATGTTACTTCCATTTCATCCACTTTACCGTCTGATTTTTTTTTAAAGAGAGAGAGAGACAGAGAGAGAGAGAGATAGAAAAAGAGTGAATCAATTTTATTTAGTTTTTTATGTGGCTTTTGTTGCTCTGAGACATTATTGTGTGTGTGGTGCTGAGATTTGAACTCGTGTACTTGCATATGCCAGGCAAGCTCCATAACCACTGAGCCACCACTGCAGCTCCACCTTCTCACTTTTAAAATAACAACTATATTGAGAATTTTCTCTCTATACATTGAGCACCCATCAAATGGTTTTATACTTTTTGCTTCAGTCTTCTTTGTTTATTTTGTTTGTGTTTTGTTAACTCCCATTAGCTATTCCCTTTTATTTCTTTTTCTTTTTTTTTTAAACAGGATTGAACACATAGATTTTACCACATAGGTAAAATCTACCCCCGACTTTTGATTTTTATTTTGAGACAGGGTCTTGAATTACAACCCTCCTGCCTTAGCCTCCTAGTTGCTTGCCTTAAGTGCCCAGCTCCATTATTTATTCTTTAAGGGTAGATTTACTAACAACAAATAAAAATAATCTCTGAAACTCTTCAATTTTGGAAAGGTATAAGCTTATAGACATTTTGGATATTGTGTGAAACCCTGGGTTCTATTTAATTTTTTCAAACCTGTTTAATTTTTTCCAACTGTTGAACTGTATCACAAGGCCTGGGTGGCCATGGATGCTCAGGTTCCCACTGTGTGAATGTGAGAGACAAATCATGCTGCTTTGTGCCAGATGGCTGGGGTAGCTCTGCCCCTCTCTTGGCCCCCCTGATACCTTGCCAAGAATATGTGGGACCTTGGATCAAACTAAGCTTTTTGCCACTGAGAGAGACAGTAAGATCGGTCCCTCAGTGACACCAATGGAGGGACAGAGGCAGAGTAGTACAGGTTAGTGCCAGTTCCTATCACTTTTTTCCACTTCTTAGTGTCAGGTGGAGATAAGTCCCAGGTCCTTACCAGGCCACAGTGGTCCGGGGGATGTGGACACTAAGCAGAGTTGTGATGAGCCTGACATTGTTTCATTAAGTCTCTTTGCTGGCAGGTGGCAGTGGAGGCTCAGTTCACTTCTGGATCCCTCTGAAACCACTGGGGCAGGGCAATCAAGACCCTCCTGCTTTTGCTGGTCAGGAATGGGAGTTCACCTCCCGCTCTTCCTTGCTCCCGCTCCTGGCGGGAGAATCTGCTCTGCCTGCTTTGGTCAGTTAGCACAGGAACAGCTGTCTGGATGGCCTTGCTGACACCACCGGGTAGGGAGACTGCAGCACCGCTGTCTGGTTTTACTGTGTGCGGAGGTGAGGCGAATGAGTTTGTGGGAAGTGGAGAGTGGATCAGCTTCCCTCTTGAGCTAATGTGGGAGCGTGGGCGCGGGTGGATTTTCCATTGGGACTTGGTTTGAGTAGGGTGAGCATTGCCAAAGAGGTGTTCTGTCTGTTAGGGATCCTTTCTCTCTTGAAGATTTTACTCAGGTCTGTGGCTGCTAATAGTTCTGGGGTGCAAGCTTTTGTAGTGCCCAGTCTTGGACATGGGAAGGCAGCATAGAAACCAGCATCTCACCTCCCCATTGCTCCTCAAGTTCCAGGGTCTCTACAGAGTCCTTCTTTCCACCTCTCAGAGCTTATCTGATTGCTGTGGTACGTCAATGGCAAGTGGAAGGACCTGGGAGGAGTGGAGCTCCTTTATCTTGGCCACAACTGATGTTACTGATGGCATGTTTTGAATAGCCAAAATTTTAAAATTTTGTGAGATGCAAGTTTTTATTAATTTTCTTTCATGGATCATGACCTCACCACCAAATAAGATGTAGTTGATTTTTCATAAGGATCTTTTATCAGTTTGGGAAAATTTCCTTCTATTCCTAGCTTGTTGAGAATTTTAAAAAATCAATATTTTGTGTTGAATTTTTTTCAAATGACTTTTCAACACCTGTTGAGATGATTATGATTTTTCTTAGTTTTTTAATCAGCTCAAATACTTTAATGAATATTTGAATGTTAAACTAATCTTGCGTTTCTGGCATGAACAGCTTACCTCGTCATGATGTATTATATATTTTTATATTTGTTCAATTAAACTTGTTAAAATTGTACTTAGAATTTTTGCTACCTTTTCAGTAGGATCAGTGATCTACCGTTTGTTTCCTTGTAATTTCTATGTCAGGTTTTGGTATTAGGGTGTCCGTTAACACTTTATTTCCTCATACTAAGTTTCTAGAACTTCTTAGTACTCATAAACCTCATTTCTATTTCTTGTTTCAGCAGGTTTTCTTTTGATATATTCCCACCTTGCCAATAATAATTAAAGCATCTGATGGTTAGTAATTAACTCCAAGGTCAAGAATAAATTAGTATACATTTGAATTATAATCTTTTGATTTATGGTAGCTCTAAAGTGAAGGTATTAAATGTTACAGTCATCAAATCTTTAAAGATGTATATTTAAGTAGTTCATTTAAATAAAATGAACAAAACTAAAGTGTGAGCATTTTTATTACTACCATTTCCACCATTTAGAGATATGTATTTCGTTTTTTAGTCTTTCTCTACTGAAACACTTTAGTGACCATGAAGAAGGTAAACATGGAACATTTAAACTTGTCCCTAGTTAACTTTGCTAAACTATTGTGAGTCTATGATGCAAAGTGGGGATAGTTAATTTGCATGTTTAGGCGAGTGAAAGATTTTTTTTGAAAAAATGGTTATTAAATGTTTAGTATCTCTAAGAAGGTAAAACAGGAGTAAATAGTACTGTACCATTTGAAGAAGCATGGCTTTTGCAGAACAAAAAAATGCAAACACTAATACTTGGGCCCTAGCTTTGTCACCCTAGGGAGATTCTTTCTGGTGTCCCCTCCCCTGGGACTAATTCTAAATGCTGCAGTTCCCTATATCATTAAACACAATGGTGCCTTAGATATTTAAATCAGATGATCATTAGAACTTCAATTTTTATTTATAAAAGTTAGATATAACATTACCTGATAAATGGAGTAGGAATATTCCATAATTTTTAAAATTTTTAATTGTTTTCCTTTGCTCAGAAAAAAATATCAATGCTGTATTCAAAAACTTCAGGTAGTTTTAATGACATTGATGAGTGCAAGGCTACATTTTCAGAAGCATCCTTGTTTGAAATGTTTCCATCACCCAGTGGCTTGTGTTTTCCATTTCCATTTTATGGCCTGAAATGTGTCGCTAACTTAATGAAATCTAAAGTGCTTTTATGCAAGGTAATACAGGACAACTTGAATGAGAACACTGCCATAGAACAGGTTGCTATTCAGAACTGGCATGTGCATGGACCTGCTCAGATGTTTCAATGGCAAGGTCGAGAGGAGGAACCTTTCTTCAGAATCTTTCCTTTCCCTTCCATTTGCTAGCTCTGAGTGATGGAGCTATTGGTGTTGGAGCTATTCCCTCAGACTGGAGTTTCAAGTTAGCTGAGCCCAGAAAGCTTTCTATTGTTATATTGGATACATGCTCTCTGTGTCGTAAACTTACCTTATTTGATCTTCACGATAACTCTGGGTGGTAGATAATGTTATCCATACTTTTTTTCCTCTTCTTTTTTAAATATTTATTTATCCATTCTTTCATTCATTTATTTTGTGGTTCTGGGGATTGAACCGAGGGTTTCCCATATGCTAGGCAAATGCTCTACCTTTGAAACAGAGTCTTGCTAAATTTCCCAGATTGGCCTTGAACTTGGAAGCCTCCTGCTTCAGTTCCTGAGTAGCTGGGATTATAGCATGTGCTCCCATGTTTGGTTGATTTTTTTTTTTGTGAGATTAAATGACATATCCGAGATCATAAAACCAATAGATGGCAGAGTGCATACTAAATCCCAGCATTTTAAAATTCATAACCAAGATCTTGCATTGTACTAAGTGAGGATGGTTAGTGCCCATTTAGAAGAATTTTCAGTAGAGGTGGTATCATGCTCTGAACAGTTACTCACATGATACAGCATGTAAGACACTGTGAGGACTTATGCAAAAATCTTTTATGACATTGCCTAAAATGATACATACTCAATTATGGCAGGTGCACAATTGACTATAACATAAATGATCATTATTTTCTTATTTCCATGAGTTAGCAGATCTCCTTATCAAAACTCAGAGATGTAAGTGAAATATCAACTTTTCTTTTCTAACCAATTATAAATTAAATTCTATAACCTTAAAATTCTGTAAATAACCAATCTTCTGGTTTGTTTTTACATGAAAGGTAGTAAAAATAGAATGCAATTAGAATATTTTGAAACCTTGAGAAATAGGAAGATCTATTCCCAAATGTCATTTTCAACTTCCCTTTCTTTGCCAAAAGTATAACTGCATGGCTAATGTTGATAGTAGTTTGTATCTCTTATACTTAAAGCTTCTTTTTTTACTTTATTTGCTAAAAGACAGCCTGTCATTTCTTAATCATTGTTATACAACATCGTGTAGAAAAATAGGATTAGAGATAGAATCAATGGGATAGGTAACAAAAATATAATCTATCTTTTAGCACCACACATCTTAATAGCATAAAAGTTCTAATTAGGCTTCAGGTTTACCAGACAGTCACAAAATTCAGTTTCATGAGCAATTGAACACTAGTTCTTGGTAAATGCCGAGAGCATCACACAGTTTTTAGCACACTGTTCTGGTTTCTCTCTCAGTATCTCTGAACTTTTCCTAGACCGCTGGTGTTGCTGCTGATAATGAATGAATCACACTTGAAATCCTTTGGGCAACATGTACTCCTGCATCAATAGGGCCTGGGGATATCCCAGAGTCCTGTCCTGATGAGCAAGGGGACCAAATAACCACTGCCTTGCCTCAGGAAGGACACAGCAGCCTGAAACAATCCCATAGAACCAAGCTAAGGGTAGGTGCATGAGAAATCAATTCGTTGCTTGGCTTCTCTACTTTATATCTTGCTTCTTTCATTCTTAGTGGTCTCTCCTGGGGGAAAATCCCTCAAAAACTAACTTGCAGAATAATTGTAATCTCAGGTTCTATTGCTAAGGAAATGGACCTAAGACCCGTTGCAAGTTTTCCAACAGAAATGAGCTCCCATTCCTGTGTTTAAAGAGTGGGTGGGGTTTAGTTTTGAGATATTTAAATGTCTACATCCATGAAGTTTTTTTGGTTATGTTTTCCTTTTCTTCTTCCAGTGGTAGAGGAACACTAGGATTGTATATTGTGAGCATTACGTTATACTGAGCTTCACAAGCTTTGACTGTGAAAAGAAATGTCTCATATTATTGGTATTTTGGAGGCGATTATTAGAAATATGACACATAGAAAAGCCACGATTAATGGTGATGACCTTCTTTCCTTTTGTATGTTTTGGAAAGAATTTTATAATCACTTTTATGTCTGCCCGTTGCAGATTTTATTGTCTTCCACCTCTCTCCCCTGCTGGCAGCACTGCAGTGTGTTTTATGTGTTTGTCAGTTGTAACCAGACTGGAAATACAGCAGATACAAAACAGAAACTGATCTTACCCCCATCTGATGTGGACAATGTTAATTTATAGCAAAGCAACAAGCCTGCTTTGCCATTGCTGGGGATGGAGAGGAAGCAAACAGTTGGTTTGATGGAAAAGCTTCCCTAATCCCTGGAGAACAGTGAGTTCAGATGTGATATAAGCTGACAGAGGGTGAAAAAATAATCTTCAGGCTGATAAGTTAGTGCAGCTATGATGGGCTGGGCTGGATGGCATTTGCAGAGAACACAGGGTAACCTACAGTGGCAGTGCACTTGGGAAAGGTGACATTGGGAAATGACAATAATCAGCTTGCCAGTGTTTACAGAGATGCAAGAATGATAAAAAATGTAGAACTGAAGATTCCGAATGAGGTTCACATGGAAAGGAGATTTGCCTGCTTTAATTCCTTTTAAGATTATTGTTCTGTCTCAGTTGACATTTTCCTAAACACCAGTAGAGGCCTCCAGACACTTCATTAAGTAAACAAACACCCCAGGATGCTGACACCATCCACAGGCAGGGGAGAGCCAGCAATGTGGGGAGGAATCTGTAAAATCTTTGATGATTTCTGTGAGAATCAGTTGTAATTAGAGAAAATGGAAAACTTTGTGTTATAACACGCCCAAATGCCCATTAAAAATAAAACTTGGTCTAGAATGAAAGGAGGGCATGATAAGTGTGATTATTGTTATTTTGGGTCATAGTTCTTTAATTATCATACGATAGGCATTTCACTGTTAATTTATTATGCTGTTAGTGAGCCATTTCTCTCAAGCCATTTAATTTGCCCTGCATTCTTATAATCAAAACACCACAGTTGGAGAAGAACAGAAACAAGGTAATTCACACACCCCCAACCTGAGCTGTTTGGCAAGGACCACTTTTCTATCCTTTTGACATCTTACATTTTGAACTGAGCATAGTGCTAGGAAAAGATTGCTAACTAGGTCCTAGCCATGAAGGCTTTACAAGAAATATAGCTAACCTCATTTGTAAAGAGCCTTCTAATAAGTAGTCCAAAGCACCTATTTTGTTTGTTAAGCATGGGGGTGTTTGTATGTGTGAGTGCTTGCAGCACCAAGATCTGAGTGACCCTTATTGGTTTGTCAGGTAATTTTTCTCCCATGATTTAATGAATAATCACACATTGCCCCCCAAGCCCCATCATGGTCTCTGGTATCTGCTGGTACAGGACAGACGCTGTCCTTCAGATTCTAAAATCACTGATAAAATCCTCTAGGCACCAAGCCCCCTCAGTGATGGCTTTGAGCCACTCCAGCAGCTTTTTTTATATGCAACATATTTCTTTGACTGTACCTTCAGCTGACAGTATAAATCCATTCATTTTGCTGTGACGTTAATTGATTTTAGCTAATTAGGAGCATTTTGGGGGACCTAATTTGATAAGGAAGTGTGAATGCGTTTCTGTCTTTCCCCCAGCAGGTTGGTTATTTGCTGGGTATTAGGACAGTGTTAATTAGGCTCAGTTCTGTCACATTGATGGTTTCTCAACAGAACTCTCCATGTAGACTGAAATAGCCAGAGAAAGCCGGGTCTTAGTCATTTGATTTGTCAAGTTAGGTTAATCACTTCCAGAATAGACATCTGAAAGTGGGCCCACTGTCCTTGTCCTTGCTCAGACATCTGAAAGTGGGCCCACTGTCCTTGTCCTTGCTCAAAGTTCAGTGCCCCTCCCCCCACTCCAGAACCTCACTGGAGGATGCAGAACTACGCGTGTCTCTTTAGTCACTGTCGCTCTCTCCACCCTCCAGCATCCTGATTGTGGTCCTCCTTAGTTTTCAAGTGAAAGTCAAGGTTGTGAAAATTCAATGGCCCTGAAGTATTTGCAGGAAATCTTTTGAACGGTTTGAGCCCTGGGATTTCTTTGTTCGGTCTCTCTCTCCTGCTGAAGGCAAAAGCTGGGCTGCCTGCATCTGCCTGGAGCCTTGAAGCAGAAGGAAACAAACAGCAGAGACTGGAAATTCCTGCGAGGAGCTTGTTTGTGGACAGAGCCCATACAGTGTCTTTGTTTGCGTGGAGATTTTCACAGGCAAAGGCTGGGGTGTGCATAAAAAGGAGCTTGAAACAAGGAGCCATTTAGGAAAGGAGGAAAAGGATGTCCAACAGTATTTTAAATTTCGAGGCTGCAAGAAATGCTCATTTACATAATGTGAGTGTTCTGTGAAAATACAGTTGTTCTCTAAGCCGCACACTTTGTTTTCTATTTTTATTTCTGGTAGTTTTACATTAATCATGCACACATTCACCTCTCATCCTGCTTGTGACCAGTTTGCAAGCAATAAAAGTAAATAAAATTATTTCTGAGCATGCTCCAGTAATTACGCTTGGACATCTTGCATCACCTCATGTATTTAAGTGGTTCTTGTCTGTGGGGTCCCATTAAAATAAGCTCCATGAAGATGAGACATGTGTCTCCTTCACCATTATGTCTCCAGTTCTTTTTGGTTAAAAACTCAAGAGACATTTGTTGTGTAACTCAATTGAAGTGTCGGTTGTTAGGGCACCTAATGTTAATATTGTTGCTCTTTTTTGTGGTTAAAATTTGCTAGCTAAAAAATTTCTAACATAAATATAAATTACATAAAAATTTGGAAGCATTATTCCCTCGCAGAAAGTTATTGAAGAAAAGAGGTTGAAATGAATTATGCAAACTTCCACGTTAGAGAAAGATAAGCAAATCAAACCTGAAAAAAAAAAAGCAGAAACAAGGAAATTCTAAAACATAATAAATCATTGAAATTGTGTTCTTATAATAGTAAGGTTAAATTTAAAACGATATCAGTGGGATAGAAAACAAATCTGAAGGAGAGAAAATCAACAAGCCAAATGTGAAATTCCTCGCAAAACTGACCCAAAGAACAAAGAAAAAACAAAACACTGCCAAGGTCAAAAAAATTTTAAAAAGTTATCAATAGGGATACTAACAAAATTTAAAAGTCAATATCAATGTGTTAGTCAGCTTTCCATCACTGTGATGTAATACCTGAGAAAATCAACTTAAAGAAGGAAAAATTTATTTTGGCTCATGGTTTCAAAGGTTTCAGTCCATGGTCATCTGGCTCCACTGCTTTGGACCTTTGAGGAGATAGAATATTAGGTGGCTAAAGTGTGTGGCAGAGGAGGCCACTCATCTCATGGCATCCAGGAAGGAGAGAGAGAGAGAGAGGAAGGAGAGGAAGGGACTAGGGAGAAGACACACCCTTTAAAGACATAACCCCAGTGGCCTACTTTTCCAACTAGGACTGGCCTCCTGTAGTTTCCACCATCTTCCAATAGTTTGTTCAATGATGAGATCAGAGACCTCATGATCCCATCACCTCCCCAAAGCCCCATCTCTGAACATTGCTGCACTGGGGACCAAGTCTTCAACACACAAATCTTTGGGGGACATTCCAGATCTAAACTACATCAACTGAGAAAACATTACTCATCTGATATGGAGAGAAAATAGAAAAACTTCATGCAATGCAACACTTACCAAAAGTGACACAGTCTGAGTGGTCATATGTGTTTCAAGGAAGTTGAACAGATTATTATGTTGTGATCATTATGTACTGATAAATAAAAATACACATTATCTTTTAATATTCAAAGCATTTTATTATGTAGATATATTATAATCCATCTTTAAAACTACAGTCACATAAACAAATTGCTGCCATTTTAAATAGTAGCTGCATGGACTACCTTCAAAACTCCTCTGGTGCTCCACCTCTGGCAATCTGTCATACACAGCCCATTCTACCATCGCTCCCTGCCAGTCACACACCATTCATATGGCAGTGAGAAGTGCCCTCCTAATGCACCCAAGGATCTCAATCATCTGAGAATTATTCTTTCCCCAAATGGCATTTCATAAGCTTATTCTGAAATAATATTCCTAGAGACCATTCTTGTTTGGAGATTTTAGGTGGTCTATGTAAAGAAGTAATTTAAGATTCATTACTTAATCTCTCCTGTACTAGCTGAGGAAGCTGGAACACCATGGTACAATTGTTTAGAGGTTTTAAAATAACCATTTGCACAGTTTCAACCTAAATACTGTCAGGTTTTAATTTTGCAAGCATAATTTCAATTGCTAGTTATGTTCTAATTTTTCAGGTTTTTTTTTATTTGAATAAAATTAAATTCTGGTTGAAATTTTAAAAAAAAGAAAGAAGGAAAATAAAATAGAAGAATTGCTCTAGATACATGGATTCCTCATTTATTTCCATCTAAATAAATGCAGATTCGATTTTCAAAGTGATAGACAGGTGTTCATAATTCATTACTTCATAGTTCAAAAGCAAGGGTGAAATGTATTTCTGAGTTACCTTATAAGCAAATGAGAGTAAAGGAGTGTAATTCTGACTCTGATGCAGTGAAATTATTCACAAAAATTAAAAAAAAAAAAAGGAAAGACCTTTCTTCATGTGAGATGCAACCTCTACACTGGTGAATGATGCAGCTTTCTCTTTGTAGCTTTCCAGGACAGAGAGAAAAAGAGGAGATAAAGCCATTGAATGAGTTGCATATGCAAATCCACCTGGGACTCAAACCCTATACAACTTTGAGTTGCATAGGGAGAGAAACCTCCTCCCCAGTGTGTATGGTAGACGGCTTGACCTTCCTTTAAAGTGCTTTGGTAAGATAAGACAGTTCATAACTGCGTCCCTTTCCCAGGAAAATGCGTCTTAGGTGAGGAATGTACAAACTTGAAGAGGTCTTGCATTGATTTCATTCTCTTTAATCAGCCATGTTATTCCAGTTCACAGTGCGTCCAAGCATCTGGATTGCTAAATAACATTTCATAAAAGCAAAGAATAGAATATAGAAATGTGCCTCATCATTTTTCTTTCTCCATGTTTCAGAGAAGTTTTTATTGACTTTGCACTATGAGAACAGGGTAACTTTGAGTTATTTACGGGTAATTCGCTTGGTAGACTTGTGTGCTGACATTTGCTAAAGTGCTTATTTAATTTATGCTCTTCAAAGAGGAGAAGCCACATTAGGCTTTCCATAAGATAGAGAGGAGATGCTTCGAATCCAAAGGAAGGTGATCATGTAGTAGGATCAAGGCACCAATTGTTCTTCAAATAAAATCTGTGAAAAAATTTAAAGGAACATCTGTTTGAAGAATAGAGCTATTAAAGGGAGTGTTCTGCACAAACAATATGCCATGCAGAATAATTGTGCAAATAATGCTGTGAAATTATTTAATTAACTCATAAAGGAGGAAATCTAGTAAAGGAAATGTATGCAGTACACGCTGGAGATGTTTGACAGTCTTCAAGAGCAGATGTGATTATGATTATAATTATTTTAGTAAATTGAGCCATAATTTCTTTTTCTGTTGTAAAATAAGGTATATTATGAATCCTAAATAGGATAAACCTTTAAGCATAAATAATTCATGCAAATCCTGACTTTTGTTGGAGCGACAGCATTTCTATCGTTTCCTTCATTTCATGGAGATGTGCTTTTGTAAATACAGTTGAAAAGAGTAAGTATTCACCATGTGACTTGAAAGTAACGATATTTGATTTTTATGTGTGTTTTGTGAAAATTGGTTTCAATATTTTATAGTTATGCCTTTCACCACAGATTTGGATGTCCATACTAGATAGTTTTTCTGCTGGCAAGTGCCAATTCTTTAAAAGATCATGGTGTGTGATGGACATGGAGTAATTTTACTTTCTTAATACCACAGAAATGCAATCAGAGACCTTTCTGTATTGAACATGAAGGACACAACAGCATTTTTTGTGTTTTGTGTTTACTTGAAGTAGATTCATTGACCATACATATGTATCAAGTTTATTTAAAATTATTATGCAAATTTTTCAAATCTATGCTACTCTATTATTTTTCATTCTTCTCCATTTTAAAGATTGCATATTTTTGCATTTATAACTTCAGTAATTACAGGAATGCTACATTTTCTGTACATTGCCTTTATCACTCTTATTAACTGAAATTACTGCTGCAAGGAAATTAATCAGACAAATTAGTATGCTTATTCATGAAACTTAGATTACAGTAAACCCTAAGATTAAGACTAATGAAACAATTACTTATTTAATCATTACCAAAAACGGGAACATTGCTCAGATATCTGACAGTGACTGCAGCAGGCTTTGGAAGTAGACAAATGAATGTGTTTTTCTTGACTGCTCTTTCATGAAAGTAAGATTATTATCACCTGCTGGGAGTTTTGCTTTCATATTCAACATTTTCCAGGCAAAAAGATTTCCTCTTACTAGAAAAAGAGAAATCCAGTTCCTCCAATGGGCTTTTCTCCTTGAAACTTAAGTTCTCCTGACTCTGACATTTCCAAATTGAAGATATAGACACTCAAGGTATGATGCTTTTGCTTCTTTATAAGAATAACCACTGTACTAAAAGTAAAACCACTGAATTAGATAACTTTTAAAAAGCATATTTTAAAAGTATAATCTGGGTCTGGAGCAGTGGCTCAGTGGTATTACACTTGCCTGGCATGTGCTAGGACCTGGGTTCAAACCCCAGCATCACACGCACAACTAAGTGTTGGAGCAATGAAAACCAGATGAAAAACTAAATAAAGTTGATTCTCTCTTTCTCTCAGTCTCCCATTCTCTCTCTTTCTGTCTTAAAAAAGTATAATCTGCTAATTACATATTTTAAAAAGCAAAAGTTACAATAGGCTTACATTGAAAATCCAGAATGTCCTCCACGTCATCGAACTCAGCTTCCTTTTTAATTGGTATGATTTCTGTTTTCCGGTGGTTGCCTTTATGTTGGACTGCTTTTCTAGTTCTTAACAACTAGAGAGATTAATGGGACATCGATGATTTTCTGCCACAATAGTGGAAGATAGTTACACCACTTCCTACCTCCTGTTCCCTCTGGTAAAAGTGTTTTGATTAATAACTTTGTCAATTATATTGGAAAAGGTAGATGAAGTATTAACTTCTTATTCTGTGGAATCCACACACCCACCCCTGGTTGTCCTCATCAGGGAGTGACAACATGAGCATTCCCGACATTTCTTCACCCTGCTTTCCTCCATTTTTCAGTTGCAGGTTAAAATATAAGACATTCATTTAAATTTGAACTTTAGATAAAAGCTTCTAAGTGTAAGTATGTTCTACCTCTGTTTGATAAATACTTCATATTTAGAAATCTTTCATTTGTAAAACAGAAAACAGATAAGTGGATTACCTACATGTAAGTAAGAAGAATTTATTAAGATTAAGCCAAAATAAGCCACTTAATTCATCCCACATAATGCTCAACATCTTAGAAATCTGGGGTACCAGATACCTCTAGGACAGGCTGAGAAGGTATAAGATTGTTGGAAAGTTTTATTTTCAGAACAGATAGATACCCAGATCACTTTCCCAAGCCTTCACACCCACTCAGAATTCTGTGTCCCACCCAAGCAGAGGAGAAGCTTCCATTTCATTCTTGAAAAGTTGATAAAGGGAGGCTCAGCAGGAAAACTAAGAGCAGGGTGTGACCCTGAATTGAAAAGAAGATTGAGTAAAAGTCTATGTTCTAGGGAGTGCCCTGGTTGGCCCTTTTCTCCTTTTTTGGCTCTCAGAATGCTGATGACAGCCTAAGTTTTCAGGAGTCTGGAAATTTCCCATGCTTGAGTCAAAAGACTAGCTCAAAACAAAAGACTTACAAAACTATCCTGGAAGTCTCATGTGAAGAAGCATGGTCCCTGCAATGCCACTGTGGCCAGGGCTGTCAATCCAAAGCCTTTGTTACTCAAAAAGAGCTTTCAAATCTTTTTTAGGACCCCTTTCTTAAATATAAATTCCTGGCCAGTGAAAATATAAAACTTGAAATTTTTAATGTAAAAGACAAAAAACCAAAATGAAAAAGTAGAAAGGAGAACGCAGAGAAAAGTTGATAAAGGAGAGAGAATAACAAACTGCAATTGGACTTCTTTATAAGATAAGATATTGCATTTGAAACAAGAACAAGGTCACTTAACCAGGGAGTAACAAGAAAGAACATTTACATACTACAAACAGGATAACAGAAACTTTATATATATGTGACACTACAATCAGAAGTAGCACTAAGAAAGACAAAAAAAGATAAACAACTAGAGAAAAAGGACTTCAATATTTTCTAAGAAATATAACTGACTATTATGAGGTCCAAAAAGAGAACAGAACAAAGTGGAAAAGTTGTCAAAGATGTAACAAAGTTCCTAAAACTGATGGACATAAAATTTCAGATTGCAGGAATTCATCAGAAGTAAAGAAATAAAAATCAATAAGGAAACATCACTGCTGGAGAAATGAATCATGGAATTTCAGAATATCAGAAATGAAGCAAAAACAAAACAAAACAAAACAAAAAAACCCTTAAAGTGAGAGACCAAGAAGGAGAAGAGGAGAGAGACAGAGACCAAGACTAAGACAGAAACAGAGGAAGAAGGAAGAAGAAGGAAGAGAAAAGTGTGCAACAGAATTTAAGCCTATTCTGGCATTATTGGAAGGCATTATGCAATATAAAAACTGAGGAATCAAGACATAGTATGTAGTATTTTGTTTATAAAGAAGAGGTAGACATCAGAAAAAGTAGAGATAAAAACGATTACTTGCACAGATCAGGCCTAGGGATTAGAGAGAAATGGAGAAGATAATTTATTTTTCTTTTGTTTCCTATAAAGGTATTTGACTTTTAAAATTATGTGAATATATTAGCTTTCTTACCAGGAGTCCTTCCCAGAACCTACTAGTAACTTGCTGTTCTCTTAGTTCTGCTCATGGAAAACAAGGCTGGATGCCCACAACCACCTGCTCTCAGCTATTGGCTGCCAGACCCCAAGACGACAGCATGCTAATGAATTCCCAGACCCCAGAGCTGCTTGGGGAGAAGGCACATTTATTTGTTTTTTTTTTAGATTTTTTTAAATTTTTTTTTTCATTTTTGTTACACATTTATTGATTGCTTATATTTCTTTTTCTACAAATTGTACTTAGGTCTTATGCCCATTACTCTTTTTTTTATTAGATGGATATAGAGTTAAAATTGAGGGGAAACATTATCAAACATTCAAGAACCAATGTATATATACTTAGTTATCCAGGGCTAATGCCATATCATGGATGCCCAGCTTGGGTTCCCCATGTTGCTGTTTCCCCCAGAAGAACCCCTGAGTTAAATGGATATCTCGTGGAGGTCAGAGATCTCGAGAAGGCGCATTTAGAGCATAAGCTTCCCTGACCATGGACTAAAATTTTCCTACCAGCCTTAAAACTGGTTGGTAATTTGCAAATGTCACTGAATAGGAGAAGAATCTGCAAATTTGGTGATATTTTCAAATAAGTAAGTGAACTAATAAGTAGGCAAAGTTGTTATGTGTTCATTTCTTTATAGAAAGGGAGAAAATAATTTGAGCAATATGAATCCAGTAAAAGAAAGCATCAGGGTGTGGGTATGGCGACGCCTGTCTGTAATCCCAGGGACTCTGGAGGGTGAGACAGGAAGATCTCATGTTTGAGGCTAGCCTCTGAGATTTAGTGAGACATTGTCTCAAAATAAAAAATGAATAACAGCTGGGGATGTAACTCAGTAGTAATGTACTCCTGGGTTCAATCTCT
Source organism: Aplodontia rufa (assembly GCA_004027875.1). Classification (NCBI taxonomy): domain Eukaryota; kingdom Metazoa; phylum Chordata; class Mammalia; order Rodentia; family Aplodontiidae; genus Aplodontia; species Aplodontia rufa. The sequence continues at coordinate 18,569 of PVKS010008645.1, read as the reverse complement.
AGTACTACCAAAAAAAAAAAAAATCAAGGTAGCTTTAAGTGTAAAAGCACGGACAATTTACAGATTAAAGATGATAAATTTTTCTGGAGCAATATACGTAGTATAGCTTGCAAGCTTACAGTAGACAGGATGTGAACCATGCGTGTGCCAGGCTTCTTTGTGCTCATAGCCTTAATGAGGAGAGGGAAAGGCTAGTATGATGGGTCCCTATTGGGAATCTAATGACAGTGACATTCAAGGTTGCCTGGGTGGTAGGAGCCATAGGTACTGCCCATTCAGAGGCTTGATGGGTCTCGTCCTTCCTGAACCTACTTTTGAAGATCCTGCAGAACATGGCACCACTGCTACATTGTTACCCTTGGCACTGTTAGGATGCAACCATTTGGAGTGATCATCGTGCATCAAATAAATACCTGGTTTAATTTGGTGGAGTCCTGAGGCAAATGAAAATAACCAGAAGGACAGAAAGAGGAGAAGAAAACAAATAAAACAAAACAAAGAAATAAAAACAAACCCAGCAACCCCTGTATCTTTTTTTTATGCCAATTATGGGATAAGTCCTCTTTAAGACACTTTCTGCATACACTATGTCACATACATATGCCAATGCAACAAGAATTAAATATAGCTACTTACATACATATGGCAAAAAGTTACTCGTATTTCAGAAGGCATCTCAGCTTCATTAAGCATGTGCCAAGTCCAGTAGAATTTGACTTTCCATGGTTTATAGAAAACCACTAGCAATGCAAAATTAAGCTATTCTAACAAAATCACAGCATCTGGGTCAAGACAGATAATGGCTTCCCTGGACTTTGCCTGGTCCTACCACATTTGGAGAGTTGTGAGCTCTACATGTCAAACTGGGACACAAGCTGAGCAAAGAAACAAAAATTGTGAGAAGAATCAAAACCAGATTGTATGAGGAGCAGTTAGAATAACCAAAGACTTCAGCCTGGAGAAAGGAAGACTTATTACAGCACATTTTGGCTCCCTTGCTGTCTTTTAAGTACTCTCATATACAAGAAGCAGTGGATTCCCTCTTTGATTTTTTTCTGAGATTGGAACTGACACATGGATAGAAGTTATAGGGAGGCATTCGACAGAACTAATTTCTAAGAGGCAGTGAGAGATAGAATACTATGACTCATAAATTGCCTACTGAGCCATCATTGGAAGTGTTCAAGAAGCAAGTGGAAGATCATCCGTTAAATATGTGGATAGAGGATTCCATACCAAAATAAAGGCTGAGCAAATTGCAACTTGATGTCTGATCTAGGTCTAATGGTCTAGGTTCTGACTGATGTCAATCTTGAGATTCAAACACCAAATGCTGATTATTTAATAAATAAATATTGGTCACCTCCTATGTATCAATTTAGAAAATGTCTTCTGAAGTGTTATATCCAACAGAGGAGATAGGAATTAAGTAGATAATTTCACACTGGATTTTACTTTAATTATAATGAGCATCAGGAAGAACTGAACACTTTTATGGCAGCACAAAACAACAGGTTCTAATCTAGTTTGGAACATGAGGGAAGGGTCCTTCAAGGAACTAATGTTTAAGCAGGAATCCAAAGGCTGAGTTAGTTACTAGGGAATTACTCAGGGTTCAGAATCCAGGTACAGAAAAGTGTCCTGGACTAGGAAGAAGCGCATTTTGACATGCAAATTCTCCTGAGCACTCACCCAGTCTTGTGAATGGACCTTGCCCTCCTTTAACTTATGATGAACTGTGCACATCAACTGATGATCGAATTTGCTGCTTTATGGGAAGCTCTCCTTTGCTCACAGTCTAGTTGATTTGTTTTGTGTTCATAATATGATCTGTATTTTTATTGAGGGATTATTTGTTGTTGTTGGAGCTGACTGACAGCAGGACCAACAACTCTACTGTAGGCTCGCAAAAGACTCCTGAGTTATGCCAGCAGAGGTAAGTGAAATCTCTTTCCTGCCCTTGATTTTAGAGCTCAAAATACTGTTGTTTAAATGCCACCAGTAAAACCAAGAAGTGAATGAAGAATGGCTGTAGGAGCAAATGAACCCACCCATCTGCTGAATATATTTCAGAAATCTGCAGAGTGAAATCTTTCATCTAAATTAAAGATGGACCTTCACAGCACTTCAAAGAGTCTGCGGATATGAAAGGGCTAACTGGGGCTTATGAAGTGCTGGTGAATAATTACATGCTGAGATTTATTGGTGAGCAGTCTTGTGTCTATAAAAGGTTGGCTGACCAGATAAAACCAGGCATTGGATAGAGGGAGGACTCTTGAGCCCCTCAATCATTTGAACTTTCTAAGGAGTTTTCCAAGGGGAAAATCAGCATTCACATGCAATATAAGCAGACCTCACGTAGACTGAGTAGATTCAGCTGGCCCAGGCTGCTTCATTTGACAGAGTCTGATTCAGTGCCTGAGAAACATCAGCATGCTTTGATCTTAGGGAGATCCGTCAACCTGCTAAGGGCCCAGCTGAGCAATTCTATGTCCATGAAGTATATTATTGAATTTATAGTGTCAGTTAACTTCAAATCACTTAAGAAACACACACTGTGCCATACTGTGTGATACTGTGCCATACTGTCCTCAGATGAGGACCAGCAATCAGAAAGTGTTGCCTATAACCTTTTTGAGTGAGATTGAAGTTTTCACAGTTTGACTCATGGTAAGACACTGGCTAGCTGGATAGCAGCTTTTGTTTAACACCTGTGGTTACTGAGGCCTTGAAGATGCTGTGCGCATACAGTAATGACAAATTATTTGGTAGTAGAATTTACTAGGTAATATATTTACTTGGCAAGTTCTTGCTACGTGTGAGCTATTGTTTTTAGAGTACATTTACCATTTATTGAAAAATACATGCCTAGAATATAAAATAAATGATTAAATGGGGGAATAATTTATACAGCTTATATATGCTTCATGTCCAGAAGTTGTGTATTTTCTATAATAAATCATTTGATGAGTTTATTGTTGTTTTATTCAATTTTGTTTCTTCAACTTTGAAGGTATTTTATTCTGTAATTTTTTTTTCTTTTCGGTATTGGGGATTGAAACCAGGGGTGCTTAGTCACTACATCCCCAGCCCAGTTTTCTTGTTTATTTTGAGATAGGGTCTCAGAAAGTTATCAGGGCCTCATTAAGTTGCTGAGGCTGACTTTGAACTTGTGATCCTCCTCCCTCAGCCTCCCAAATTGCTGGGATTATAGACTTGCGCCATCATGCCCAGCTATTCTGCAATCTTAAAATCTGTTTTAGAGGATGACTTGTGGCATTTATAGATGTTTGAAATCTATAAATGGACCAAATAAGGAACCATAGACTAATAAATAAGTCTTCAAATTTTCTTCTTCACATCTCCTGTTTGACCTTATTTATTTATATTCTTCAAAATAAAGACACCACTTTGCTTAAATCAGAAACTGTCTTTCCTAGCAAATATTACTGTAGCCAAAAAAATAGTTCTTTACAGAATTAGAGCCAAGATTTTGGAGTGAAACTAAAAGCTCATGGATAAATTCTCAACTCTCAGTCATATTGTGACAACTTGATACCCAGGTACAATACCAGGTAAATTCTACTATCCAGAGAATTTCTGTGAACTTTAAAGGATGAATTTAGTGAGGAAAATCATAAGCATACTTTGTAGGAACAATTAGGTAATCAAGGGCAAGTTTCTCAAGGGGTGTAGAGTCTTGGGAGAGAATATGACCTTCAAAAGACAGGAGAAGAAAATTGGAGGTCACAGTCGGCCCCTTCAAAGCACAGTGGAGATGAGAGCAATTAATAAATTGAGTAAACTACATAACTTGAACAGGTTGTGCTTTTCTAATGGAATTACGTTACAGTTTTGACTTTCTAATGCATATTTTATACATGTTTCTCTGATTGGAAATGCGCCCACATGGTCAAATATTGTTGTGTGTTCACATTCTCATGCATGGCTTTGAGGGTTGGTGGCTCCTTAACTCTTCAGATGTAAATGAATGGTTGAAAGAATAAAGCAAATTGTTTTTTTTAATTTTTTTCCTGAACATTCTTTTCATTGTGGTAATATGTGCTACAAATAAACTCAAGCAAGGAAACACTGTCAAGATATTTTACCAGAACAAAATAGTTTTTGAATAGGAATTACTTCTTTCCTAAATTTTTGAGGCAATTTAAACCTGGTTCATGAATGAAGTAGTAAATGACAAAACTATTTTGATACTCTTACATAAATGAAAATTCAATTGAAATACCAAATTCGTGCAATGATCGTTATGTTGTTAATTTATCATTTTCATGTCCAAGTTAATAACATAGGATCCAAAGATCAAAATCAAAGTCTCCACATTCATTTCTAGCTTCAGGATGTGACACTAGAGCAGTGTCTGCTGTGTGGAAAGACTGAGGACGTTTCCTAATCAAAATTTCTATAAATCTTTGATATCTTCTTATTTATTTTCTACAGAGCAGCAGCCTCTTCATGTTTGATGTACCAGAAACAAAAGCCTGCTTCTGTTGAGCTTGATTATAGAAAGAGAGGTCTCCTCACAGGGAGCCCAGCAGGATGTATCCTGCTTGTTCCCTTAGTCTCTTTCATGGAAGGAGAGAAAGGAGGAGGAACAGTACAGTGTGGAACTGGTGATTGTAATACTGGCAGAGCTGCAAATGATGTTTGTTCTGCTATAGTTACCTGCAACCAGATGCTACATTTTTGCAGCAGATGAAAAATGGACAGCATGCAAATGCTTGCGCTGAACACATTCTAGTACTTTAAAATCCTGTCTGTTGGTCTCTGTTAAATAACTGTTGTGTGTAGATACATTTTGCTGCTGTTGCACTGCTGCTTACTTAGAATAACTAGTATGAAAAACCAACATGATTTGTTTGGTTGTAGTTTTCTACCAAATATTTGAATAGGAGTCAGGTGATTGTTAGAGTGGCAAGGAAGAAGTGTAAAAGTTTAGGATTTGGGCTTGCTTCAAAAACTACAAAGTCTTAACGATTCTGTAATGTGTTCAGTCTCTTACAGGTCATGGGACTGACATTTCTGCACTTTGCTTATAGGAAGAGAATTAGATTAATTGTTTGGGGATGCTGCTGGGAGAACTTTTGCTTAAGAGTTACTTTTGAGCTTATTCCTGGAAAGAAATGAAAATGGTAGGCTTGAGGTCAATTTTCTATTGTGTTTGATGACCAATTCCAGGAAAGTTTGGTTAGCCAAACCGCATGGATTCCTGGGCTCTATTGTAAATTGTCAAAAGGCATATCCACCCATGGAAATTGTTGTTCTTGCTCTTGTATTATTGTCCTCTATAAATTCTTCATACTAGGAAGACAAGGGATAAAATCTTGAGATGTCTGAAAATATGTAAATCCTGAGCTCCAGCAAATGAAAAACATTCTCTTCCAGAAGTAGAAGATCTGTCCCCATTAGATATACAGAGCACTGGGGGAAATCTTCCTAGATGTGAGAGAGTCTTTGCAGTAATGGTTCTACCTTCTCAATAGTCTCTAGTAAGGCTGGACTGTTTTTTCATTAATATATTCTCATTTAAATAATATTCTTAATAGATGAGCAACTTACATACTTACTAAACACCTGACACATTATTAGAATGATAGCATTATTTATTTGTTCATTCAATAAATATTTATTGAATATCTGTAAGAGCTAGATAAAGTGATCAAAATCAAATATTTGTATTTTCATAGAACTTTCACCTTGATGAAGTAATATAGATGAAGAATGGGATTTTTTTCCCCTTTAATGCTCCTCTCAGTGATTCATGCTATCAAGATAGTTTTTTATTGCTTGGGATATACTCATAAAAAACAATACATGTTCTCTGTTTTTGATTTATTGGTGATAACATTAAGACTTTTTGAGACAGTTGACAGACTTTGCCCAATGTTAGGGTCTGTAGTAATGTTAACCTATGGAAAATGGAAGTTAAGGCACTGACTTTATTTGTTCTAATACCTAGACTAATCAATTGCACAACTAACTGGGTTCCTTTCCTGGCCCTGTGGAATTTAACATTTACTAGAAACTCCTGATTATATAAAAGTACATCAGCCTGATCTTTTAAAATTTACTTTGTTTTATGGAGACACAACCAGACATTTTGCATCCATTCATCATGGATAGTCTTACTAATGAATCTGGAATGCAGTAGTCAAATAGTTGATATAACCGATCTGTTTCAAGCCTCAAAAGAAACACAAAATTTCGCTTGCAAGGCATGACAACATTACTGCTCATTTCTCCTCTAGGAGGTGGTACTGTGGAATGCACATATGACCGTGGCTATTCACACATAACGTATTGTAATATTGGTTTATTTTTATGAGAATGTCTATGAAACATACCAGTTATGCCTGTGTCTTGAAAGTGAGATAGCAACTCTGGTAATTATATGGTGTTTATAATGACTGTAAGCCAGAAATTCTCTATATGCTGTGCTTCCTTGATTTCTTGTTAGCTCTACTGCAATTAATTATTTAACTAAAATGACATATTGAAGATTGCAAATGACCTAATTTTAAAGACAAATTAGAAAGGAGTTAAGGTTATTCTGATAATAATTCCATTAATTATTATCCATTGTAACTTTATGATACACTTTCTTTAAAGGAAATGGCAGGAATGGAATCGCTCATAAGCCTGTGTGTGCCTGTGGGAGTGGGTTGTGTGTGTGATTTCTGTTTGTCCTATGTAGATGGTGGATGCTTGAGTGTGGTAGACCCTGGTACCAGCAGGACTGGACCACCAGGAATAAAAGTATCTCTGATTGACTTACAGACACTATTTCCACTAATGTATTATCACTTCATATCATTATGCCAATTTAAATTGTTTTCATGAAATATTCAGACTCAGAGGAAGAAGGAACTGAGGTTAAAAATTCTCATTCCAAACAATTCAATTCACAAATTTCAGACCTTCTGATTCTATGCTTTGACTACTATATTTAACTCCAATTTAGAAAAATTTCAACTTCTTTTGGTTTAATGATCCCAAGCCTTTACATAAGCTACCGCAAATCCTTTTGGGGTACAGGTTATTTAACACTGGAGAACAGGTTGTTTAACATGTGCAGCAAAGTGTAGTCAGGAAAACAGACAATTCGCTCTAGATGTTTCAAATACAGGACATTTATTATAAGTTATCAGTAACATAGGTGAAAGAAAGGCTAAAAAGGTAAACGGAAAGAGAGGAAACCCAGCAATTAGCAGCAGCAGGAAGCAGCATCTATATCTGGATTGAAAGGGTTAAAATGAATAGAGAGGGTGTTTTACCAAACCAGGAGGACAGACCATCTTGTTTCCCTGTTTGGTAGAAATTGCAAAATGTGAGCGAACAGAAGTACTATTTGGGAAGGGATAGAGCAAAGTATCCTAATTTCTCCCTGCTTCTCACCCCAAGTCTGCAGCCAGAGCCTCCTTTAGACCAGACTCTGTCCAGGCCTGGGGAACAAATCCATGAAAGTGTCAGGCTCCCTGTGACACAGAACAGAGCAGAGGAAGAGTGAGAAATGGATTTGTAAGCACACAGTTCAAAGAAGATATGGGTCAAGTAATCAATACAATTAATCTTTTATTCATAGTCATAGTATCCTCTAGTGAAAATAAACTGCTGGTAAAAAAAATGTACCATTTTACATGAGCATTTTTTTAGTTTAGATTTAGATAAATCCTGCTCCCCCACTGTTTTATTTATTTTTTAAAAATATATAAAAATATTGACACATAACAACGGTATATATTTAAGAGGTCAGCATGATAATTCAATGCACGTATATTATGTATAATGATAAAATCAGAGTAATTAATATTTCCATCTTCTTATACTTGCATCACTTCTTTTGAAGGTTTTAGGAACCTTTAAACATTTCCTTCCTGGCTTTTAATAAAATATTTTATAAATTGTTGTGAATTATAGTCACCCTCCTGTGCTAAAAGGGAGATTGGGTAAAGGGTACTAACATGGTTAGGAAGACTAAGTCCTTGATTAGCTTTCAATAATGTAGTCTCAGATTATCGTGAAATAAAACTTGCAGTTCTCCTCCTCTACTCACTCCTCTTTCTTGTGTGAATGTATGTGTGTGTGTGTATGTGTGTGTGTGTGTGTGTGTGTGTGTTGGAGATGGAACCCAGGGCCTTGCCATACCAGGTAAGTGCTCTGCCACTGAGTTAGTCCCCAGCCCTTCATCTACACACACACACACACAAAAATCCCTATATACTTAGAACTACATTAAAACAAAATTCTGACCACAATTGATATCCTTTTGAGCTTTCTCTCATCTCTCTTTTTGGAACCCATATATACTTGAGCAGAATAATAATAACAATGTACAATTTCAAAGTAATTGATGGCAAATTTGATATTTTTGTAAAGAAAAACTACTTCTGACATTTAGAATTTTTCTATTGAATACAGAATCCCAAATTAGATTATTCAATAGATAATAGAGTTAGCTTGTTCTTTGAAGTGAGAAATGATGTTAATGCATATCTTACAGTATTGTTATGATAGTTAATATTTGTAAAGAACTCAGGCTAGTGTTTGACACATGATAAATGCTAAAAAATGCTTGATGAATATATAAATTCATAAATAAACAAATATCCATTCTGTGTATGCCGTATTTAGTTCAATCTCCGTGCTAGAACATGAGTTTTTTTCTCTGCCTAGACTTCTACTCCTTTTTCTATTCACCCAAATGCTATAATCCTTCAAATGTTCAGACTCCATCTTCTTAAGTCATTCATAACAACTCCAGCCTCTACTGACTACACCTTTCTTTTATATTCTATTTCATGTATATATAGATGCAGTATTTAATTTATTTAATCTTTATCATTGGTTATCAATCAGGGGAAGGCATTAGAATTCTCTGGAGAGCTTTCTCTTTTCCTAAAATGCATGTCTTTATGCTCAGTTCCCAGAATTTTTAGATTCATTGTGTCCTGGTTGAAACCAAAACACTCACACTATGATAAAGTTCTCCAGCAAAGCTGATACAAGCCCTAGGCTAGATACACTGATAAAAGTGCTCTTAAATTAATTTTTTTGTTAGCAGTTGTAAGCTTCTTGAGGATAGTGAGCATGCTTTGCTCTTCTTTTTCTCCCCGTGTACTGATAATATGACCATTACTGAATAATACTTCTCTTTCTTCTTTGACTGCAAGATCTTTGAGAGCAGGGCCAGGATACGCATTGCCAGTGGATTGTGGGTGGACAAAGAAATTCACAGGCGAATCATTCAATTGTGTCCACAATTACACTGTGTCACAAATAACCACAAGTAGGCACTTATTGTTTATGTTTCTGGAATCAGTAGCATATGATGGACATCTCTGTGACTCTCAGCAGGCCTTCTTCACACGTTTGAGGGGATGGCTGGCTGCTGACTGGACCCACTTAAGTGTCTGCCATTCAGCAGCTCACTGAAGCATCCGTGAGCTGAATCTGACTTTGACCCTTACTTTCCAATGACTTTGATCCTCCTCTCGGGGCAGCCCGCTACACAGGGCAATTTTCTCATGGTGATAACAGAGGATAAGAGGACAGCCCAGATGTACAAGTTCACTTCAAGCCTGTATTTGCATTGTATCAACCAAAGCAAGGATCATGGTAAAAGTTCACTTAGGGAGGGAGGGTACTCTACATTACATGGAAAATGCTGTAAGTACACAGAGATGGGAAGAATTGGTGTCCTTTCCTCAAATCATCACAATGGAGCTCTTGTTAGTATCTCTTCTCCGCATGGACACCTTTCCGATGCCTTATTGGAGATCAGCTCTTCTATTGTATAATCCTGACTAGGATGTGTTTAAAACAAACTTAATGCCTTTGAGTAAGCAAGCTAGGACTCTTATTCAGGTGGGAAAGATACAAATAAATAATCACAAATGCCATTTCATCGGCCATTAAATATAAAAAGATCATCTTATATTTCAGACTTCACATCACCTTGATAATATGGCATGCTTCATTAAACTAGAATATCAAATGCAGAAAACAAAATATTTGCTGTTCAATAAGATGATCTGCTACTTGATCAAGGTTGGAGGAATTGTCAACATGATGTGTTTGAATCCAGGAAATTAAACCAAGAACTGTGACTGGAAAAATGTTAAAAATACCACAAATTTGCTTTGAAATGATATAGCTTCTTGTTGTCACTTGTGATTTGACCATTGGTTCCATCTCTATTACCTGTAGTGTTGCTTAGTGAACTGTTGCAAAGCAACCGGTGTCATCTGTCATGGAAATCCAATGTGGTAACGCTAAAGAGGCATCTTGGGGCTGAAAGAGAGTTGGTGCTAAGTTCTGTGGCTTCTAGCAAGGCCATGTATTCTCTTTGTTTAAAGGATTTATTCCTAAAAAGTCAGAAAATTATAACAATTCATGGAATGATCAATTATAAATATATATTTATTAATCATCACAATGAGAGATTCTACCAGGGAGTTTTGCCTAAATCAATGTGCTCCTTTTCCGGATTTGATATTTTAATCTGTTCTCAATGTAGGTACTTCATCGGCTCCTGGTAGAGAGGTTGATCAGACATACGTGTATGGCATAAACTGTTGTAAGGAAAATTGCTTTACAGTCTGCTTCATCCTTATTCTACTCTGTGATTTTAGGCAGATCACTTAACTACTCAATATTGTTATCCATAAAAGAGGGCAACTTTGATAAATAAATGCCAAGTGTCCTTGAACATTCAGTGAAGTAACAAATAAAGGGCCTGAAGTGAACTCTGGGTCTATCAAAAAAAAAAAAAAAGTCATTCTGATATCTGAAAGGGACTAGGCACCAAAATCTGTGAATGCTCAAGTCCCTTATATAAAATGGTATAGGATTTGCCTCTAACCTACACACATTCTTTTGTATACTTCGAATCATTGCTAGACTGTTTATAATACCTAACATAATGTAAAGTCTGTGTCAATCATTGCTATGCCATATTGCTTAGGAAATAATGAGATGAAAAAAGTCCACATATGTTTAGCACACGCATAATTTATTTTCAGATTTTTTTCAATCTGTAATTGGTTGAATCCATGGATGTACAACTCACAGATATGGAGGGCGGACTTTGCTTTTGTTCATGTAGCTTGTGTAGAATCACCCTGCACGGGTAGATTTTTTGGAGATGTTGTGTTAAGTTTTGCTTGGTTTCTCTAAGAGGAGAGACTTTAACATGTAGGATAAATAAAATAAAAGGCAGCCTAGAGATTCAGACAAAGGCGGGCTTATACAATATTCCTGGAAGAGTAGTATTGATGGCACCTTGTATCCATGGCAAGATTTTTCAGTCACAGCTAAGGAAATAAATAAGGCAAGTTAAGGCTGTGACTTAACTGAAAATTTTTTTTCTGAGAATTTCTAATTGCTAGAGAAGAGAAAATCTCAGTGGGTTATGACAAGGTCTTCCTCTGAGAGGTGGAGACATTTCACAATTTTGCATGTGCAGTTGCACAGCAGCCAGAGAACAGGTCCATTTTTCTAGCAAGTGAGAAATGATAGCACTCCACAGCATTAAGCCTCCTCTCTCCCGTACAAGTGCACATGTGAATGCCCGCTTGGTCTCTAGGCAACACAGAACCACCAGAGCAGGCTCTGAAAAAGCCAGTTCCTCAGCAGACTGGAGGTTAAAGGCCCAGCTTTCTTTCCTCAGATGGAGAATTCTGTGGAACTAACATTGTGGTTACTTTTAATCAGAAGAAAGAAATAACAGCTGAGGAATTTGCTTCCCTTATAAATCTTTTGATGGAACTATGCAGCAAATGCCAGTTGCCGAAAAGAAGATTTAGGGAGCACTTGGGCAAGCTAAACTAAGCGTAGGGTACCATACAATTAGGATGTGTTAGCAGAGTGGTTCTGCAGAGCGATGGAGAAGCAACAGCTAGCCCTGCCTTAGGACAACCCCATATTCACCTTGGGGAAGTAAAGACTTCCCCCAAAATTCATGTATAGCAATGGGAATAAATCTCATGGTAGAAAATGAATTATTTCAAAATGTTTGTTTTCAACATAGTCTGAATTTTGGTGCCTTGTGAACAGCTGAGTCCTATAAATGTTTAATACGATGTTTAATAATGTGGTGCAAATGATATCTGGATGTCAAAGCTACCTTCAAGTACATTCAGTTTGAACTTCATTTGACTGCTGCTATAGGACAAGCTAAAATTGAGGCAGAGCAATTTTTGTGACTTAAAAGTCAACAAATTCAAGCCCATGGGATTGTCTTAGGATGGAGAAAATGAGGAAAAGGCATTCCTGTAGTGGCAAAAAGGAGAAGATATGGAAAATGGGTAAATTAATAATTTGATGCTTACATGTGATAAAAATTATCAGTGTGTTCAAAAAAAAAAAGGGAATAGCATGTTTCTAAGAAATCAACTTGTACATGAGGAAGTGATCTGTTTAATATGCATATAGAGAAATCTGGGTCTTCGTTTTCATAAAAAGAAAAATGGTGAATGAATATAGAATTGTCAGTGTTGCTGAGAACATTTGATTCTGTGACTCATGATCTGGAGCACAATTTACCAGACAGACCACTAGTTTGAGACCCTCCTACTGCTGTATTTAATCAGATCACGGGTTTTAATTAGATAGGACCATTCTGCTTTCTTATCTCCATCTCTCCAAACATTGTTTCCTCATCTGAAGGAGGCTGTAGCTATCCTGAAGAGAGGCTTTAAAGTACAGTAGTTAGCTGTGAGAAAGAGAAGGCTAGTTTTCAGTCACGAGTACATTTGCTCAATGGAAATCTTCCTTTCATTCTGGGTAGACATGTTTGTACCTGTTTCTACCTTAATTGGGCTCCATTTCCTGGTCTTAGAGAGGTAGGTTCTTTAGTAACTGTTCCAAATCAAGGATTTAATTGCAAAACGTTTCCAGCTGTTTTAACTCTGGCAAGTTGTCTACACTACCTAAATATGTTTTTTTAAAAAAATGACACATAGAATAAAAATTTCCAGCAAATACATAAAGGAACCAAATTACTGGAAGAATTTCCCATAGTATGTGGAATTTTAATAGATCTAAAGTAAAAAAATCAGTGGTAAAGTATATTTGGGCAATTTGGGGCTACATTAATAGACTTTGTTCTTTTAGGATTTATCAGATCATTTTCAGATATGCATAGCCTCATTGATATATTCAGTCTGAGTCTTTCTACCTCCATGATATTTTCATGGGAAGAACCAGCCTGTGGTGGGAGTTTTACCATTTGGGTAACTGGAAACATCACACTTTTAAAAAAAAATTATTGAAACTAGTATGTGGCTCTATCTATCTTTTATATCCCATAATAAAACTTTGAAAATATCTTTGCATTATCCACTATAAAGTAAAAAGAAGACCTGATTTTACTTAACTACCAACATATGTAAGAACTCAGTTATTTGCCAAAAGATCAGGACATGTGGGATGCAGGGTCTCTGTTTTGTTCTGTTAGCCTTTATCTTTTAACCACCTCGATAGCAGAGAAGGTCATAATCCAATGTGCCTTTAAGAACTGTGGAGTAACTTCTAAATATTTTTGTAGGATTACACATAAAACATAGTTGGTTATTTGAAATTGTTTTTTAAATTAGAACACATATTGAATTACTCATTATTTGATGGGTATACGATTAAAAGTTATAATACATTTAAATATCTGGCTTATCTCTGGCTCTGACTACCAATATCTCTTTCCTGGACTATTATAATTACTTTCTATTGGTCTCCATGCTTCTGCATATGTCCCCTGATAGACTTGTTCAACCAGTAGCCAGAGTGATTCATTTGAAGTGAATGTCAGACTGTGTTCCATCGATGCCTTGCACCATCAAATGGCTTCCTATGGTAGGAAGAATTTTAGGGTGACCCCAAGATTCCCAGTCCCTCCTGTACAGAATGTGATTATTTGGAAGGACAATTTGTGAATGTGAACAGGATTTGTAAATATGTTGGAGTTTTATTCTCAAGATTATGAACATTTTATGGCAAAATAGATACGTAGCTATAATTAAGGGTCCAGATCAAACTTTGACTTGAGCTAACGAAAGGGAAATTGCTGTGAGCGAGCTTGAGCTAATCTGCTGAATCCTTTATAGGCACCCAGGCCTTCCCAGAGAGACTTGCTGTCTGTCAGATTCTCCTGCTGTCCTGGAAGAAAACAGCCTTGTAGACTGAAGGGGCGTCTGTACTCTTGTGTTCACTGCAGCACTGTTCACAATAGTGTTCAACTAAGCACAACATGGAACAATCAATGATAAGAAAATGTGGCATGTATACACACAATGGAATAATAGTCAGTCTTAAACAAAGATAATTCTGTCATTTGTGACCTGGATTACCCTACAGGGCATTATGTTAAGTGAAATAAAATCAAGTACAGAAGTAAATACCATACAAAATTATAGTTAAAGGAATAAATTCTGGTATTGTGTTGCACAGCAAGGTGACTATAGTTAATAATAATGTATTGTAAATTTCAAAATAGTTAAAAGAACTGTAAATATTCTCATCACAAAGAAATAAACATTTGAGATAACGAATATGCCGGTAACCCTGATTTAATCTTTCTACTTGGTGTACATGTATCAAAACATAACATTGCACTCTGAAAATACACACAATTATTTGTCAATTAAAAATAAACCATGAAATAATAAATAATAACTAAAAATGGGTTTCATGAAGTATTCAAAAGACTTGGTATGAAGAGTTGTCTTACCCGGCTTCAAAATTTGATATTTGCATTTGTATTTTGTAGATTAAAGAGACAAAAACGAAAGAAAGAGAAAGTAAGGAAAAAGCAAGAAAGAAAAAGAATAAGGCAGCCAAACAGCTTTATTGCAGCCACAGGTAGCAAAGTATTCTCAGTTTCTCACTTTACAATATTTGTAATATTACTTTATTTTGCTTATCCATAACCTATAATGACCAAATATATTGTTGTCATTGTTATTTTGAACAAATTGTTATATCAACTAAAAATGCGAAAGATGAAAGATTTTATATTACCTTTATTTATTCTTCCATGACCTTCCTTTATGTAGGTCTATTTCTGACATATAATTTTCCTTCTTTCTAAAGAATTTTTATTTTATATTTCTTAGAAAGCTGGTCAAATTTCCTCCATTTTTGTTTTTAGAGAAAGCTTATACTTCTTCACTTGTGAATGTTGACTTCATTGGACACAATTCTAAGTTTGTGAGCTTTTCCTTTCTTCTTTTTGTTTAACACTTAAAATATTTCACTCCATTCTCTTCTTGCTTACATCATTTCTGAAGAATTCTTATCCTTTCTGTCGTACACATAAGAGTTTTTTTGTTCCTTCTGATTTGTTTCAAGATTTTTTCTTTGTCTTTGATTTTCTACAGTCTGAATATAAGCCTAGTGGTGAGTGTGTTCATAGGTGTGTGTGTGTGTGTGTGTGTGTGTGTGTGTGTGTGTGTATTTGGTGTTTTCTGAGCTCCCTGGAGCTTTGGTTTGGATCCTTAGTTTGGGAAAAATCTGTCATTAGTGATTGAAATATTTCTTCTGCTCTTTTCTCCTTTTCTTCTTCTAATATTCCCATTATAAATACCTCCACATTTTGTAATTATTTCATAGTTCTTAGATATTCTGTTCTATCTTTTTTTCTCTTTGCACTTCATTTTGGAAGTTTTCATTGATATTTCTTCTTGCTTCTTGCTTCCTTGGCCATATCTAGTCCACTGAAGAACCCGTGAAAAGCCTTTTAATTTCTGGTACATTGTTTTTTATTCCTGGCATTTACTTTTGTTTTGTTTTTTTCTTAGTATTTTCATGTCTTTGCTTTCATTATTCATCTATTATTACATGTTATATATTTTTACATGAAATCCCTCAGTCATAGTTTGATCATCCTTTTAAGTTCTAATTTGATATTCCAACATGTCTATGTCTGCGTCTGTTTTGATGATTTCTGTCTCTTAAAACTGTGTGTTTTCTTTTTTCTTTCTTTCTTTTTTTCTTTTAGTATGCCTTGTAACTTTTTATTATAAACCAGACATGATGTTCTGGGTAAAAGGCACTGAAGTTAGTAGTACTTTAATGTCCAGTTTTATGTTTGTTTGGCTGGAGTTAGGCTGTGTTTAAACTCTTTGCTATATCTACAGATAGAAGAGGCTAAAATTTCTTCTGGATTCCTTGTTTTTGTCTCCCTTGTTATCATGGAGTTTTTCTAGACAATCCTACTTATATACAACCTAAAGCATGCAGTTATTTTTACTATATTCTCCTCAATTATATAGGAGACCTGTTGATGTGGTAAGGCATGTGAGGATGGAAAATTTTTATAGCTGTTTTGGTCTTGGGTTTTAGTGATCCTGTGCATGTGCTCTTGGACTGTAACCTTCACAGGTGCTTCTCAATGTCCTTCCTTCCTAGTTGGGACAGGAAGTTTAGAGGAGGCTGAATATTCCCTTTTCTCTAAGTTACTTAGTTTCTCTTGAGGGCAGTTCTGATTAATAAGAATAGAATGCTCTGAGCATATTTGAAGTGACTACTTTTCCTTTTCTGCCATCAGAAGCATCAAGATAATTTTTAAAAAAAATCTTCAATATGTAAAGCTAGTAGGGCTTTTGTAGGTAAAACTCACTAAAGTGGGGGACTCCAAACCCTGAGCTCCTCTGGAATTTTTGCATCTCCAATTTGTTCAAACAGAGCCTACAGTGAGTTCATCAAATATTTAGGATTTAGGATTTCTAGTCCTAGTTCTGTTTCCTGTGGAGGTCTCTACTTGAAGATTTCTGCTTGGATGAGGTGTAATATTCCGTACTGACCTTATGTCTCTACAACTTGGGGGTTGTGATTTACCCTGTGAGCTCAGTTCTCAGAGGACCTAAGCAGAGTTTCTGCTTTCTCATTTGATCAGCTTTTATCTTGTGTGGACAGAAGTTATTTCTAAGATCCTCACCTGCAGGACCAGAAATCAGAAGAGGAAATGGTACCATTTCATCATGAGACTTAATGCTTTGGCCAGCAGGTGAAAACCTTAGAAAATTGTACTTTGACTACTAAATGCTTCCGACTTACATTGGCCAAAGTAAGTTGTATGGAAATGTAGACTTCTGTGTTTTTGGAAGAATAGGAAAGCCAGAATCATTACTAGGGATCATGATTGATGGAACACTCTGTGTGAAAGAGTATTTCCAACTCCACCTGCTGCTTTGCCCTCTTATTGCATCATAGTTTCTCCCCAGGACTTCATAACACCTCATTACGCAACAGTACATTGTAAAGAAATCTGTCACGTTGAACGCTCTGTTCATTGTTTCTTCCTTCCCACCTTGATGGGAGTACCACAGAACAGACACTGTATCTATCCTTTTCACTTCTCATCCCAAGAACCCAGACTCTTCCAAGGTTTAGTACATACTTGGTAAATGAATTAGTGAATGTATATTTGTTTAAACCATGGGAACTGTTGGAATTGTTTGTCAGCCAAATTCTTCTCAGAAACTTTGTGCAGCAGAGATGAAGTGGCGTCAGCCTTGTGCACAGACTTTGTCAAACTGGCTGCGTGCATTCTTTGCTACCAAACAGCAAGGAGAGAGTGAAATAGCCTCAGAAGTTCCCTAAGATTGTGGTGCTATTTTAAAACAAGGTTATACACAGCCTGAGGGAAAATGAGTTTAGAAATGAGCTTAGGCTTTTAAACAATGCAGGCAATTTGGTGTTGATAATTTGAGAAACAGAAAAGTTCTCAGTTTAAGAATCTTCCCATCTCAGATTTATGTTTGTAATCAAGGACATGCAATTCTCATATCTCACTGAAAAGCAAAAAGCTCAATCACCTCTTGCATATGAAATGTAGATGCATGGCTTGGAACATTCCTCTTCACAGGCAACAGACCTGCCAGATCCTGGGGTGGTTGAAATTTCTGCTTCCTGCTGGTTCAGTTGTACCATCTTTGTGCTTTTTTAGGCTTATTGTTCTCTCTGAGCTTAATCAGTGCATTCAGGCATATAATGAAGAGCAACACCATCACACAAACAATTCATTGAAGTCCAAAGATATGGTGAATTTTATCCATTATATTATGCAGTATAGTAAATTTGCATTTATTAAAAAAATACATAGGTCGAGTGACATCTGAAACACTGGTGTAGTGACATTCATGATATCAGCAGCAGCTCTCTAGAACAAAATCTTAAATTCGTGGCTTTTTGTTACAGTAAGTATATAGCTTTTGTCTTTCTACTTGCCAGAGGAACACACAATAGCAATGCAGTTGTGTATCACAGGTCCCTCTGGTGTGAAATTCATATTAGCTAAGCTTAAAACAGTTGAGAGCCAAAGGCACAAGTTTCCATAGCAAACCGTTTCCATTTTCACCTCCACTAGCTTTGGCTAATGGGATGAACATAGGTCAAGAAGGCAGGTAAACCCTGCCAGCTATCCAAGAGTTACCTCATCTAAGCAAATTGCTTGTCTTCCTTCTCTTCTCTTCTAAATAAATTGTTTTGTAGAGTTTTCAGAGCATTCATATACATCTCATTTGATACTGACATCCTCAGTGAGGTTAGTTGGTCAA
>PVKS010008644.1:54484-67488 GCA_004027875.1 Aplodontia rufa | reverse complement strand
GCAGGCCAAACTGTGCCCCAACTCTGCTCCTCCCTCTCCCTCCTCAGGCACTGAAAGAAAGCGTGCCTGTGGCTTTCTTGGGTCTAATGTGGCCCTGTTCTCTCTAAGGTCACTCCATGGGGGAAATGTGGATGCTCTTGGGCTATAAACCCATAGTAATTAAAATATCATTAAGTCAAGAACGCATTTAGCCAAGAGCAGTGGCACAGGCCTGTAATCCCAGTGACTAGGGAGGCTGATGCAGGAGGGTCTCAAGTTCAAAATCAGCCTCAGCAACTTATTAAGACCCTGTCTTGAAATAAAAAATCAAAAAAAGGGCTGAAGATGTAGCTCCGTGGCAGTGTAGTACCCTGGGTTCAATTCCTGGTACCAAAAAAAAAAGAATACATTTAATACACCTGACCTACCAAACACATAGTTTAGCAACATTGTATAGAACAGAGATTACTTTCCCTCCTGACTGCCTGGCTGCCTAGGAAGTGAGGCTGCTCCTGTTGCTCCCCAGCATCTCCCAGTGTGTTTTCTACTGAACACATATTGCTTGACATCATGAAGTAGAAAAATCATTAATGCAAACCATCATTTAACCACCTGTATTTTTTTAAGAGTAGCAAGGAGAGGAAGAGAGAATCAACTTTATTTATTTTCCCATCTGGCTTTTGTTTCTCTGACACTTAGTCGTGTATGTGGTGCTGGGGTTTGAACCCAGGTCCTTGCGTATGCCAGGCAAGCACTCAAACCACTGAGTCTCTGCTCCAGCTCAACCACCTGTATTTTAAAAGATCCATACACCAGCTGTTTCTGGATGAGATCTGAAACAATCACTCTCTTCCCAACAGAAAAAAAGTTTATAAGGATTAAAACACAGAAAAATGAATAAATGTCCATCAACATGGAAAAAAAAAAACATCTATTTCAAGCTATGCAAAATATAAAGCATGATAAGTGTGTCAAGTCTTATGAACAGGCTTACTTGTCTGTTGTCAAATTTAACAGTTTCATTTCTTTCTTCCTATAAAGTTTTCACACATACATAATTACATTATATCACATATGTATCTGGTATTATTTACTTAAAATATTTCCATATTAACATTAAACATATTTTTGATAGGGTCCATTTACTGTGTCTCATTTCGACTATTTATTGGCTAACTGAAATGATATATTAGTACTTGATAAAATATTTCCTTAAATATTTTGAATATTTTCTTGAATAACAAAAATTGCTACAAATTTTTTGTTCAAGAATTTAATCGTGCATTTAGAAAACTCTACATTGTCAAATTTAACTTATGAAATTTTGATTATATAATTTCAAGTTAAAAACAAAATAAAATGTTTTGAGAGGAAAAAGGAAACAGAAATAATTATTTATTTCACCAAAACATGCATTTCGATATTTAAAATAAGGATTGATGCTATTTATTTTTGAAATTTAAGGAAGAATACATGAGTGGTTTTACTTTATTCAGGTAATCAAGCATCATATATTCAATAACTTTTCTTGTGATGAAAAATTCATTATGCTCAATTTTGATCACTCATAGGATTTGAGACAGAATTGGCAGTGAAGAAAACATTGAGGAACATATGTTCTGTCTATACCATGACAGAACCAGCTAAGCCAGAAAAATGGGGGCAAATTTTATATTCCAACAAATTTAAGATCCTTCACACTTCCAAATATAGAAATAGGAAAAAAGTTAATTTCAAGTATTCATAATCTTTTCAGATTATTATTGTCTTTAAAACTTTAATGATTATTCCTCTTAATTTCATATCATTTGGAGTTTAATAAGTGTGCTCAATTAGTCTTTAGAACTTTGGACATTTTTTTTCTAGTCCAGAAATCTTTCTCGGTAGTCAAATGTCAAGAACATCTCTAATTATTCTGATCTATTGATGTTCACACTTTTGGAATCTATTCATAGCTTTTTGAAACACACATCCAAAAGAAGACACACATATTGTCAGTACTATTTGCCAAAAAATCAGAGTGAATTATATACAGACTAAAAAAGAGTATGTTTTACTCCCATCAAAATAAAGGGTGGTATACTTTTTTGGAGAATATATTTTGGCATAGAAAGAAATTATATTAAACACACATATTTTTCTTTACAAATCTACCTAGTTAAAAAAATAAGGCAATACAAGAGCCTTCCCAAAAATGGATTATAGACCTAAAAGTAAAATGCAAAACTATTAAAATCCTTGAAAGCAACATAGTAGAATATCTAGAAGACATTGCATTTGGTGATGACTTTTTAGATACAGCACAGAAGGCACAATACATGAAAGACAGAATTGGTAAACTGGAATTTATTAAAATTAAAAATTTCTGCTTTGTGAAAGATATTATCAAGAGAATAAACAGGTAATCCACAGATGAGAGAATGTATTTTCAAAAGGCTTCTAAAGGACTGATATTCAAAGCGTGCACAGAACTCTTAAATACCAGAAGTAAGAAAAGGCCTAACTGTATACAGAATAACCATTGTTTCAATTCGTTAATTCAGCAATGGCTGATTAAGAGAACATTCCAAAATAACTAAAAGAGAATATTATACAGTCTGACCATAAGGAAATGATTAATATATGAGGCAATTAATATGTTAATTAGCCTGAATTGATTTTTTAAAAATGTATCTGTGCAGCCATGTACCCAAATATCACATTGCATCCCATAAATATTTGTCAGCAAAAAAAGAGAGAAGATTCCATATTAGATTGTATGTCAGGTTGGTCTGTATCAAAATAAATAGAATATTGCATCCTCTACTTGCAACATAAATATAAGAAAAAATAATTATATAATTAGGATATTAGGACATAAAATATGTCTTATGTGTGATATTATAGAAGTTTGAAAAAGTGAGTAATGATAAGTACATTAAGGAGCACAAAAGAGGATGAATTTTCTGGTGACCAGAACTCGTAAAGAGAATATATTCACTGGAAAGGAAACCAGACAACCTTGTAGATTAATTCCTATAATAAAATAACTTTGCAATGCAACACTGACCACTCAATCTAATCCTTCACATCATTCCTGGAGACAAATCTTGAATTGACTATAGTCAACACTGCAGAAAATAATGATACCTTCTGTCCCTTTAAAGATAAATGATAAGCAATTTTAAATGTAAGGTAAATGTTAAGAAAATAAAACAAATTAAGCCCAACGTTCATTGAACATACATGTTCAAGTTATAAACTAATTTACTTATAATAAAATTTTATTCAGATTCCTCTCTCCTTACTCCCTCAATACATGCATACTATAAAACACAAATGTCTAAATTCTTTAGCTGTTAAAATGTATTCAGGGTGATGATGAACCCCTCCTAATGGTAAGACCATGTCTATCAAATAAAAAACAAAAATTTATTCAGAGAATCCAACCCTGCTCCTAGTTTAACTGTACTGATCCTCTAAAACATTCTTTTTCAATACAGTATAAGTAGTATTTCATTATTAGTTTTTCTCACTAAAAATAACTTTTTTTCACAAGTTGAGATTACTCAACTCCAAAGTTTTTGTCATCCCAGCATATACTTAATTTCCTGCCAACAAATTCCTGTAACTATCCAATCCAAATTAAATTGATTATTGATTACTTTAAGCATTTGTCTTCACTTATTACTCTATTAAATATTATTTAAAAATTTACATCTTACCTTTTTCTCCTCCTGTAGACTGTAACTTGCATGCATGAGAGAGCATAGCATTCTTTATATTTTGGTGCTGTTTTAAGAAAATAATAATTGGAACATGAAAGGGGATACTTCAATTAATGAAGAGAACATTATAATAACTTTTCTTTTAGGGTTACAAGTGAAATAATAAATAGGAAGATTATACTTGAGAGTTAAGAGAGTGATATACACTTACATAAACATTTGCATATCTTTTATCAATTAACTAAGGTGTTACAAGTTTTCTTCTTTTCAGGGAATAATTGATCTTCATATTTTCCAAAAATTAATTTCCCTATACACAAAATAACAATATTTCAAAAATACACTTCAAAGATCTAAATATTTTTCAGTAGTAAATACTTTTATATAAAGTATCATTCAAGTAAAAATATATATGGTAAGAATTTATAGGTGTACCACATATTTGGGGGAAATTTGCACACTGAACAACATGAAAAGAGGTGCCATTGACAGTGTAGACATTATAGATGGAATGTTTATTACAAAATATTTCCAGGTAAGCACAAATGCTTTGACAAAGGAATATGTATTCATTATAATATTCTTCCAACAGATAAATCTGAGAAAGGATGAACTTCCTCTTGAACATAAAAGTACAATAAAAACCAGGGTAGTCTTGAGGACAGAGCAAGATGATTTTAAGCATGAAGAGACTTATTAAGTCTATAGACTTATGAAGTTTGTACCTCTAAATACATTAATTAAATATAATTATTGTTATTGTTCAGGTTAATGGATCTCTAATTATGCAACTTTCTACCACTATTAAATAGCTCATCTACGGCAAGAATGATACTCTGCTTATCTACTCTGTCTATAATCCCCAGAAAATAAGGAATAAATTCTTACATTCATGTCCATACTAGGTAGCTTTGCTTCTGCTCACCATACTTTCATCATCTAAAACAGATTATTACAGTCAGCTTGTTTGTTGCTTCAACCAAAAGACATAACAAAAACAACCTAAAGGAGTAAAAATTTATGTTGGCTGACTATTTCATAGATTCAGTCCTCTGTTAACTCCATATGTCTGGGTCCAAGGTGAAGCAGAACATCACAGCATAGGGCTGGCAGAAGAAAGCAGCCCAGGTCACAGCATCCTGGAATCAGAGTTTTGCTCAGAAAGAGCAAAATATAAACCTCAAAGGCATGCCAAAAGAATGACCTACTTTCTTGTGCCACACTCTACCTGCCTATGGTTACCATGCAATTAATCCACATCAGTGGATTAATCCACTGATTAAGTTACAAGTCTCATAATTTAATAGCACTTTCATTTCTTTTTTATTGTATTTATGAAGGTGATTTAATGTGTTAATTATAATTTTAATCCTTTTTGTATGTTTTTTATATTCATTCAACATAGTCTTACATATTGGAGGGAATCATTACATATTCATGAACATGTGGATATTGGCAAAGTAAGCTTTAGTAATTGATTTATTACCAATAGTTCAATTATTTTTCTCTAAAATCTAATACACTTACATTTTAATATGTATCAGAACATGTTTCTGTCAGCTTTTTCACAGCTGTGACTAAAACATCCGACAAAACAATTTTAGAGGAAGTAAAGCTTATTTAGGGGCTCACAGCTTCAGAGGTCTTAGTCCATAGACAGAAGACTTTCATTCTTCAGGTTTGAGGTGAGGTAGAACATCATGGCAGAAGACTGGAGGAGGAAAGCTGCTCAGGGCACTGCAATTAGGAAGAAGAAAGACTCCACTCACTTGATATAAAATACATACTTCAAAGGCTCTCCCCAGGGATCCATCTCCTCCAGCCACACCCTACCTGCCTTTATTAGGGGATTATTTCACTAATTAATTTAAGGCTCTCATAACCCAATCATTTCACCTCTAACCCTTCTTACATTATCTCACACATGAGATTTTGGTAGACACTTCATATCTAAACCATAGTAGAAAGATTTTTGACTGATACATAATTAAGATAGTACAGCTATTAAAAATTTTGCATTACTTTTATTTCTGGCTTTGATTTTTTTCCCAGCTTTTCCACCAAGTTTGGGAAACAAAGAGGAGAAATGTTTAAGCTATACATACAGCTGAATGTATACTCCTAAATTGTCTCAATACTTTTCAAAATTAGTGATATATGTTACAAGAACAGAATTATAGTTAGAGTTATGCTAATCTGGTGAAGAGGATAAGTGGACATTATATTCAAAATAATAAAAATGAATTTTTCAGTCTGGCAAGGTGGTGTACACCTAAAATCTCAGCAGCTCGAAAGGCTGATGCAGACAGATAAAGTGTGAAGACAGGCTCAGCAACTTAGTGAGTCTTTAAGCAACTTAGAAAGATCCTGACTTAAAAATAAATAATAAAAATGGCTGGGATGTGGTTCAGCAGTTAAGGAAGCCTGGCTTAAATCCATGGTATCAAAAAAAAAAATTCAAATGCATTGATCACTTATTCAAGAGCTGTAAAGATGACCTGAATACATAAAATAAAGAGCTTATGGTTAGACATAGGGATATTTTAATCACACAACTTTATTCTAAACATAATTTCTATATGAAATTAATAAGTTCAAAATATTATCCAAGCTTTGAAAACATTTGAACTTTCAAAAATTAAAAAGTATATTTGGACTACTAATTATCAATACTTCAGTGAAAATCTCAGTGAAGCATGGAGAAGCTACTTTTAAAAGAAAAATAAAGCATTCAAGCTCCTAAATAATTAATACCATGCACTTCCTGTTGGGAATGAAATGACTATTACACAGTTCATAATGGCTCTTGCTCTCAAAAATTGTAAGAGATGCCTCTAAGTACAATGGTTGCTACTATTTTCTGCAATAGTATTGTGTTTGAGGAAGACTTATAGGCTTGAGATGGCACATGAGAGAACAACTAACCCAACATGAGAAAAACCTTGAATTTATTGAAATACCAACACTTGAGTTGATTCTCAATTTATAAGTAAGAGGTAAATGTTGTAAGGTAGTGTATAAAAATAATAGTGGTATGTAAAAATTATAATACAATATAATATTATAATAGAAATATAATTATGATAATAGGAAAAAATACCTATATTAGTTATACTGGAAGAATTCAGAGCAAAGACAGATCGTTTAAAATTAAAGAGCCAGGGTCTAGCTAAGGAAGTTGAAATGGGGCTTCAGCCCAAAAGATGAGTCTCACAATGTAAGCTGAGCATCAGATAAAGCAATCTGAATGAAGGGACAGACTAGTAGAGACAAAAAAGACTGTAGGAGGCACAGAATTAAGAAAATTGAGCAATCAATCAAAGCACTGATAATCAGTCTGGAGCCAAGAACTAGAAGACTAAAGATATTATTTGCCAAAGCACAATGGGAACTTCTCATAGTTCAAGATCTGATATAAAAGAAGCAGAAAAAGACATCAGAAGTATGCAACTCATAGTTCTCTTTTTTTTTTAAAGAAAATAGTGCATAGCTAAATTAACTTCTGATCTCATAAAGATCATTATGTGGGAAGTCAGTAAGATAGGTAGGGTTGTAGGGGGAGCGCATGAGTTATAGGTATGAGCCATTGTAAGACTTTCAAAACTTTAGCAACTGAGTTAACTACTATAGCAGTTTAATTCAAAGTATGTGAAATGTTAATAAAAATACTAATCCAGGGACTTCATTATAAGTTGTTCTTTAATATTTAATGAATGGCTAAAAAGCTATTTATAATAACAGATATTTAGTGTAGAAAATTTATATATATATGTATAACATATATATTTTATATATATGTGTATATATATATATATATATATATATATATAGTCAACTATTTGCTGCTGTGACTAAAGGACACAACAAGAAAAATTTTAGGGAAGAAAAGTTTATTTGTGGGCTCATGGTTGCAGAGGTCTCTGTCCATGGAAGGCTGGGTCCATTCCTCAGGGCTTGAGATGAAGCAGAACATCATGGTGGAAGGCATGGCTTCAGTGAGTAGAGAGAGAGAGAAGCCACATCAGATACAAAATATTTACCCCAATGGCACTTCCCCAATGACCCACCTTCTCCAGCTATACTCTACCAGCCCACAGTAGCCAAGGCTCTTATAACCCAATCATTTCACCTAAGCCTTCACATTTTTACACATGAGCTTTTGTGGAACACCTTTCACCCAAAACATAGTATTCCACTCCTGGCCTTCCAAAGCTCATGAAAGTCTCACAACACAAAACATATTTAGTCCATTTTTAAGAGTCCCTGGTAGTCTTAATAGTTCCAAAATTGCCCCAAAGTTCAAGTCTCCAAAGTCTCCTCTGAGACTTGGCAAACTCTCAGTGGGATCTCCTGCAAATATCAAGTCAAGTTACATGTGTCCAGTATATAAAGGCAAATGGTAAATATTTCCATTCAGAAAAATAGGGGCATAGAAAGAGCAGATGGGAAGAAAGTAAGTCTGAAATCCAGCTGGGCAAACAAGTTCTGCAATTCCATGTCTGGTATATGGAGTACATGGCATGATGATATTCTGCTCAAAGGGCTTCTGCAGCTCTGCCCCTATGGCTTTACCAGTTCTAGACCACAACAACACTCTTTTGGCTTGTCTATGTTCAATCCCCATAGTTTTTGTCTGCAAAGGTTCCATGGTACTGACACTTCTTTTTCTTGTGGGTCTCCATTGCAGATTCAACTTCTTCCTCACTTCTCCCCGTCTCAGGGGCTACACAGAGGAACTCTGACACTGAGGCACTAGTCCTAGCCTCCCAGACCTTCCTTTGAAATCTTGGTGGAAAACTACATATCCCTGATTCCAACATCATGCAGTCCTGCAGAGTCAGCACTACAAGTTCTGCTGCCATCTCTAGCAGTAGCCAAGCCTCCAGGGAGCATGGCAGCAGCATGCTCTATGCATCTGGGTGATTGAGTATATTTGAAAACCTTCCTAGTCCCCCTTGTGCAAAAAGGGTGTCCCAATGGTCTCTTCTCAAAGGAAGTTTTACTCCCTTGAGCCTGAGATTGATGTGGTCTTGCCAATACCTGAGATGCCTTCAAGCCATTTTGTTTTTTGCTTCTGGGAAAAATCTTTAGCATTTGTTTAGTCTTGGTACTGTCTTTAACAATTGTAACCTCTCCAGTCCCACTTCTACTCCCATCTTTCAAGTCCCAATTTTTAAAATTTTTTTCTGCTGTGTTTTCTGGTCCTGAATGTCATCATAAAGTTGACTGAAAGCCACCAGCGATATCCATGCCACTGCCTGAATACCATGTTGCTTAGAAATTTATTCCACAAGATTAAGAAGTCCATCATTTTAAAAATCAGATTCTCAGAAAGTCATTGGACATGGGCATAATGCAGACAATTTCTTAGACAAAACATCTGAATGGTGTCTAGTCTAATTTCCATTAAGAGTCCACCTTCTCCTCTGAACCTCTTGAGCTCTGTCCTTACTGTGCACAGACCTATTGGCATGCTGGCCTTTTGAGCTCCCACTGGAATCATCCATTAAGTTCCACTTACAACATTCTAAAGCATTGCCAGCTTGCACTGCTAAATATTTCAAAATTCCTCCCACCAATTTCAAAAAACTCCAAAGGTTTCTAAACAGCATGGTCAGGTTAGTCACAGCAACAACCCCACGTAGTGTACCAATTTCTGTTTTAGTCAGCTATTCAGTGCTGGGACTAAAGGACCCAATAAAAAAATTTAGTAAGGAAAGGTTTACTTGGATGACCATGATTTCAGAGGTTAAAGTCCATTGAAGGTTGGCCCCATTCCTTGGGGCTGTAGGTAAAGCAAAACATCATAGTGGAAGACATGGCTCCAGGGAGCAGAGAGAAAGAGAGAGAGAGAGACTCCACACCAGATACAAAATATATACCCTAAAGGAATGCCCCTGAT
The DNA here is from genome assembly GCA_004027875.1 of Aplodontia rufa. Lineage (NCBI taxonomy): Eukaryota > Metazoa > Chordata > Mammalia > Rodentia > Aplodontiidae > Aplodontia > Aplodontia rufa. Next base: position 57,900 of record PVKS010008644.1, on the reverse strand, counting down.
TCCCCACCTTCTCCAGTCACAAACTACCAGGACATTGGATCAAGGCTCTTATAACCTTATCATTTAACCTCAGCCTTCACATTATCATACATGAGCTTTTGGGGGACAACTTTCATCCAAACCATAACAATATATAAAATGAAAATTGGTATTAGAATACAATCAAGTTATGTGCACATATTCTCTCTTCTCCCATTCTTGAACATATACTTTATTAGTGAGATTAGTTTTTAAAAAAATAAGGAAGTATTAAAATAGTGAATAATATTGGTGACTGTGGAAAAACACTGTCATATTCTGTATCTTTTGTATTCATTGATGAATCTATAGTACCTAAAACTGGAAACTCAATAATTGCTTTCAATGAATGAATAGAATTTGGTAGATTTTGAAGATCCAAATTAATAAACACTGACACTTACTTACCTTTTTGAAATTTGATATCCAGCTTTGAATAAAATAAAAAACAAAACTACAAAACTATGATAAATATAACTGTTAAATTTGAAATTCAAATTTTAGTGACTTGGTAATAAAATTGAACTGATCAATAATTTTGGACCTAGGTCTCTAATACGAAATATCCTTCTAAAGTACAAGTAATTGAGTTAAATTTAATATATTGCTCAATTAAGGTGGACGATTTCAATAATGCTAAAACAATGTAGCACAGTGCTGGCTGACTGCAAGTGCCAATGAGGCTATGTTATAACATTGACTTGCAAATATCTCAACTGTTGAAATGATTCTTAGAGACCTTATTAAACCTACTTCAAAAAAGTTATGAAAAAAGAATAAAAGGAAGAAAAGAGAGCACGGAGGGAGAGAGGGAGGAAAAGTAGAAAGAAGGAATCAAAACAATTTACTTGAAAGGAACAAATTCTGTCTATTCAACTTCTCCAGTTTGTCTAAAATAAGGTAAAAGTCCATCCAGCATTGCCAAATTAGAAGGGCCCCCAAGAATGAAGAAAATCTTAATCATAGCTTCCAAGAAAGTAACAGCAAGAAGTAGAAATAATATGTTTGGATAGACTGAACCAATAAGAAGTGCTTTTATTGAAAAATCTATCCATGATTATAATACTTGACCCTAGATGTACATAGAAAGTGTTAAGCACTTACTATATAATCTCTGAACATTTTAATTGCACTGAGGAGGGAATCCACAAAATTCTTAAATTTTTCACTTTTTAAATTATTTTTACTTTTTAATTGAGGAGTTGTATAATATTAAATGCATATTAGGTAACAATATGATATGCATTTGATCCTCATTCAGCATCACCTCCACATCACCCACATGCCAGATGCTTGATTCTTCTACATCTCCCCTGTAAAACAGGTATAAAAGTATATGTGTGTGTGTGTGTGTGTGTGTGTGTGTACACACACACACACACACACACACACACACATATATATATATATATATATATATATATATATATATATATATATAAAATTGTGAATTTTCCAGAATTAAATGATTGCATAAGTATTATTTGGCCTCCGGGGTGGGGTAAAGAGTAGGCTACATTGTTGTTTCCCAAAATCCCTCTCAATCTTCCCTCCCTCTCCCCTACATCCCAGCCTCTTTTGTCCCCCTTCCTCCCTTAGATAGCTATGGTTTCCTTTGATTATGTGATTCTACACCTTTGGTGAGTCTACTACATGAGTGTGTCTAACTTTCAGTCATGCTTGAGTTTTGCTCAAGCCTCCATAAATGAGGGAAAACATTCAAACCTTGAGTCACCAGGTTCGATAAATTTGTTCAGCATGATTTCATTCATTGTCATCCATTTATGTTCAAAGGTTACAATATCATTGTTTATAATAGCTAAGTAGAAATCCATGAAGGTCATCTGGGTTGATTACGTAATTTAGCTATTGTAAATTGAGCTGCTATGAACATTGATTTTGCTGGTCTCTGTAATGTGCTGATTTTAGCTCTTCTGGAAAATATCTAAGAAAAAGGATAGCTGGGTCACATGGTGGGACCATCCCTAATGTTTTGGGGAGACTCCATGGTGCTTTCCAGAGCAGATGTACCAGTCTGCACTTCCACCAACAGTGTGCTAGTGTTCCTATCTCACCACAACCACTTCAGCATTTGTTACTCTTTATATTCTTCATGTTTGTGAATTGGACTGGAGTCAGGTGAAAACTTAATGTAGTCTTGATTTATATTTCTCTGATTGCTAGTGATTTAGTACATTTTCTCATGTATTTATTGGGTTTCTCAATTTCCTCTGTTGAGAAGTTTCTGTTTAGTTCACTGGCCCATTTATTTATTGGATTGTTTGTGATTTTAATATCCAGCTTTTTGAGTTCTTTGTAAATATTGAATATTAGTCTCTGTTGGAGGAATTAGAGGTCATGATTATCTCCCATTCTGTAGGCTATCTCCTGATAGTTTTGACCAATTCCTTGACTGAGCAAAAGATTTTCCTTTTATTGGAATCAAACTCATTAATTCTTGACTTTAATTCTATTTGTTGAATAGGCTGTCTTTCCTCATGTTATATTTTGACCTCCTTTGCCAAAGATCAGATATTTAAAGACATATGGGTTTGTCTCAGTGGCTTCTATTCTATTCCCTTCATATTCATTCCTATTTTGATACTGATATCATGTTGTTTTTGTTAACACAGCTTATAGTATAGTTTTAGATCGGGCATAGCAAAATCTCCTGTTTCATCTTTCTTGCTTAGTAATCTTTGGCTATTCTGGGTTTTTTGGTTTTCGAAATGAATTTGAGAATTCCATTTTCTATATCTGTAAAGAATATCATTGGTGTCTCGATGGGGATTTCACTGAATCTGTATAGTGCTTTAGACAGAACAGCCAGTTCAATTATATTAATTCTGCCTAACCAAGAACATGGACGGTCTTTCCATCATCTCACATCTTCGATTTTTTTCTTCAGTGTTCAATAATTTTCATTGTGAAGGTCTTTTACTTCCCTTGTTAGATTAATTCCCAAGTATTTTATTCTTTTGAGTATATCGTAAGTGGGACCAATTTCCTGAACTCTTTTTCTGTCCTATTATTATTACCATATAGGAAAGCTCTTGATTTAATGGACATTGGTCTTGTAGCCTACTACTTTGCTAAATCTGTTTATAACTTCAAGCAGTTTTCTGGTGAAGTTTTTTGGATCTTCCAGATATATGATCATGTTGTTAGCAAAAAGGGATAATTTGACTTCCTTTCTTTCTATCTTTATTCTTTTTATTTCTTTCCCTTGCCTGAGTGCTCTGGATACAGTATCCAGGAATATGTTAAATAAAAGTGGTGAGAGTGTGCAACCTTGTCTTATTTCTGATTTTAGTGGAAATACTTTCAGCTTTTCTCCATTTAGTTTTATACAAACTAAAGTTTTGTCATATATGTCATTTACATTATTAAGATACATT
>PVKS010008644.1:0-54384 GCA_004027875.1 Aplodontia rufa | reverse complement strand
TACATGGTGCTGGGGTTTGAACCCACGTACTCGCTCGTGCAAGGCAAATGCTGTAACTGCTGAGCCACCGCTCCAGCCATTCTTGATGTGCTTTTGAATGTGGTATGCTAGAACTTTATTGAGGACTTTTGTGTCAATAGGGATATTGTTCTGTAGTTTTCTTTTTAATGCATCTTTGTTGGATTTTGGTATCAGAGTTACGTTTGCTTCATAAAAAGTGATTGGTATAGCTCCCTTCTTTTCGGTTTCTTAGAATTACTTAATAAGGAGAAGTGTTAACTTCTCCATATAGGTGTGGTATTGAGTGGAGAATCCATCAGGTCCTGGGGTTTTCTTCTTTGGAAGGCTTTTAATTGCTATATTGATTATAGTTTCTGTTATTTTGCTGTTTGGACTTTCAGTATTGTCCTGTGTTAATTTGGGGATGTTTTATGTGACTAGAAATTTGTCCATGTCTTGAAGACCATCTAATTTTGAGGAGTAAAATTTTTCAAAATAGGTTCTGATGATCCATTGGATTTCCATGGGAGCAGTGCTGATCACTCCCTTTTCATTGGAGATTTTGTTGATTTGTTTCATTTCCTTTCTACTTTTAGTGAAATTGTCTAGAGGACTGTCAATTTTATTTAGTTTTTGGAAGAACTAGCTCTTTATTTCATAGATTTATTTAATTGTGTTTTTGTTCTCAATGTCATTGATTTCAGCTCTGATCTTGAGTATTACCAACAATTTTCTGAGTTTGGAGTTAGATTATTCTTCCTTTTGTAGGAATATGAGGTAGAGCATAAGCTTATTTATTCGTAATCTCTCCAATTTTTCAATGTAAGTACTCACTGCTATGAATTTGCCCTTTAAGAATGCTTTCATGCTGCCCCAGAGATTTTGATATGTTGTGCATTCATTCTCATTTGCTTCCAAGAATTTCTTGAGTTCTTCTCTCATTTATTCTTAGATCCATTCTTCATTGACTAGGGTATTATTCAATCTCCATGTATATATGTATTTTCTAATATTATTCCTGCTTAACAGCAGAAATAATAATTTTGTTTGCTAGATTCAGGCGTCATGACCTAATAGGACACGGGGGACAATTTCTACTTTTTTATAGTTGCTGAGATTTTCATTGTGATCTAGAATATGATCTATTTTGGAGATGGATTCCCTGTGTTTCTGAGAAGATTAAACTCAGCCAATTTGGGGTGGAATATTCTATAGGTATCTGTTAAGTCCATTTGATTTATGGAATTGTTTAGGCTAGAGATCTCTTCATTGTGTTTGGCTTTGATGATCTGTCTATTGGTGATTGAGGCTCATTAAAGTCTCACAGTATTATCATGTTGGAGTCCATAAATGATTTTATCTCATGGAGTAGTTTTTCCACAGTTAGGAGCATTAGTATTTGAAGTGTAGAGATTTACTATGACTATATCTTCCTGATGTATTGTTCCCTTTTCTATGATACAATGGCCCTCATTATCTCTTCTGATCAGTTTGTGGTTTTAATCTACTTTGTCATATATAAGGATTGCAACACCAGCTTTCTTTCTTGGGCCATATTCCTGGTAAATTTTTTTCTATCTTTTACCCTCGATCATTGGATAACTTTGTCTGTAAGTTGGGTCTCCTGCAAACAGCATATTGTTGGATTTTGTTTTTTGATACATTCTGCTAATCTGTGTCATTTGATTGGTGCACTGAGACCATTTACATTGAGTGTTATGATAGTACGTGGTTGTGGTTCATGGTCATCAAGCTTTATTAGTGAGTTCTGTGCAGTCTTTTTTGTTTTTTGATAGTGTGTATTTTTATTGAATTTCCTCAGTTCACGGGATTTGAGGATTGGTTGCTTATTCTTCTATCTGGAGTTTATCTGTGAGAATTCTTTGTAATGCTGGTTTTCTGTTCATGAATATTGCAAGTTTGATTTTATTGTGGAATGTTTTTATTTCTCTTTTGAATTTGAAGCTGAGTTTTGCTTGGTATACTATTCTTGGTTGTAGATTATGCACTTCCAGAGATTGAAATATCTCCTTCCAGGATATTCTTGCTTCTAGAGTTTGAGCTGAAAAGTCAGTTGTGATCCTTCTTGGTTTGATGCTGAATGTGGTTTGCCTTTGTCTCTTGCCCCTTTTAGTAGTCTTTCCTTGATTTTCATATTGTAAATTCTGAATATGATGTGTATGAGTGAGTTTCTTGTTTGATTAGAACTATTGGGTGTCCTATAATGCTTCTTGGATGAGCATATCTGATTCTTTAACTTTCATTGAGTATGTTCCTTTTGTCATAAAAATTCTGTTAATGTTCTGTGAGTGATTTTTTTCTTCTTTTTCTTTCTTTTCTTATTTTTTCTTTATGTTTTTATTTTCTTTTTCTTCTTTTTTTTGTCATCAATGTGTTCAAACTTACTCAGCCAATCTTCATTACTGGAAGTTCTTTCTTCAATGAATGAGGTTCTATTGTCTATAGAAATTAATCTATTATTGAATTTCTCCATCAAACCTTTGTTTTGGTTGACTGAGAGTTTCAAGTCTAAAACTTTTCTTTTCAGGGTATCCATTTCTTTGTTGAAGAATGTTTTCACCTCCTTTGTCCTCTTGTTTCCTTCTTTTGATCTTATTTTGTGTTTTTGGTTGTTTTAGTAATCAGATTGTTGATATTTTTTCTAGGATTTTTTCCTGCTCCCTATCCATGGACTCCATTATTGAGGAGGTGTGGGTTTGTTTTTGGGTAATTTCTTATTGGTCCTTGAATTTTAAATAAATTATTTTTCACCTTTTTTTGTGTGTGAGCCCTTGTGTACACTTGAATTGTTGGTTCTGCTATTTTTCACTGAATGTGAAGTGTTGGGGAGAGGTTGTACCCCCCTTACTTGGGTTGGGGTTCTGTCAGACTAGTTGAGATCAATATCAGGTTCCCTATCTTATGAACTATTATTGACCTTTATGGTATTCAATGCCTTCTTGGGATTCCTGGGCTGTTACTGCCCTGGATAATTCAGGTAGATTCATTCTCTGAGGGGCCATCCCCTGCTGGCCATCACTGGGTGAACTGTGTCACCAGAGGGCATTCAGATTCCAGTTACAGGAGGATGAGTGCAGAGCAGCACTCCCTCTGCTGGATAAACAAATTTTTTTACAGCCATCTTGATTCCACACTCTTGGCACTTGCGTTCTCTTCTATGGACCCGCCTTAGGAGGACCTCATGTGGTCCTCCGATTTAATGAGGGCAATCAGGCTAAAGTGGGGCCCCCCTGTGCTCTTCTGAGCTGAATCCCTCTGAGTTGGTTGCTATCTGGGCTAGTCCCAGAGCTACTCCTTTCTGTTCAACTCTGAATGTTGGCAGAGACCTGGCAGTATTATGGAGAAATCTGAGCATCCCGACTCCTTCTTGGGTGCCTCTATGTTCAGGATGGCTACTGACCAACCTCCTCATGGGCGAGCAGGAGGATCTGCTCTCTCCTCCCCCATGCAGAAGTTGTGGCATTTTCCCAGAAAGGTCCAAAGCAGAATTCCTGTCTGCACTCATCCTATCTGTGACAGGAGGTTGGGACTTGGCAAGATTGTGGAGGTCTGTTTGGTGACCTTCTCCTTCTTGACTGTCTCTACGGTCAAAATGGCTATCACTAGACTCCTCACGGGCAGGCAGGTGGGAGAATCTGCTCTCCCCTCCCGCATGGAGAAGCCACCAATTTGTCCTAAAGTTACCCAATGTGGCGTTTGAACATGGCATTCAGTCTCTTTGTGACAGAACTAGTCACATCTTCCCTGCTCTTTTGTTGCTTGGGGAGCAAATGCTGTCGTGGTAGTGACTGGCAGGGTTTGAATTAATTCAACTTTTCTACTAGCTATATCCAAATCTCCAAATCACTGAGAATGTCCCATTGACTACCATTGTATTTCAGTGATTCTTTTCCAATACACACACCTTGCAAGAAGGCAACTTTCCTGGCTCTTCTTTGCTTCAAGTCTAAGAGAGTGTCCAGTCACCAGTTCCCTGTGATCCACCATCTTTTTCCCTTTGAATTTTTTAAACCACATTTTTGAAGAAATAAACAAGTGATTTTTAAACTTTACTTTTTATGCTAAAATTTATTGGCTACAATTTAGGAAAAGTTCCTAATATTTAAATATAGAAAGAAGTTATTTATGGAATAAAAAAATTTGTTAGAACTTCAAGCCTTTTTTGATGAAGTCATCAATCTGCATAAATCCTTTATTATTGACAATGGAATTACGGATTAGCTGATATCACTCATATATTATGCCTTTCTGGGTATTGAGCACATCTTAAAACAGATTCTGCTTTTGGTCAACATCACAAATAAACAGTTGTAATAAGGAATAGCATTCTTGTCTTAAACTGAAAGAAAAAAAAGAAAATAATCTAGTAAACTAAGTTCTGCAGTCCTAAATTTTTAATTCTGGATTTTTCACTTAGAAATTTAGTTTTGTACATTGTTGTAAATTGAAATAATTCTAAATGATTATTCTAAATTTATTAATATGTTTTAATTGAGTGTATTTTAAATTACATTAACAAAGATTCTTCTCACCTTCCACTTAGCAAACTATGTCTATGAATTCCCTGGGGCTGCCATGACAAAGTGCCACAAAATCAATGGCTTAAAACAACATGAAATCGATTATCTCACAGTTGTGGAGGTCAGAAGTCCAGAGTTTAATGTGCAAGTAGAACCACTCTTCTTAAACCTCCAGGGAACACTTTCTCTGACTTTTAGCTACTGATAACCCCAGGCAATTCTTGGTGTATAACATCTAACTCTAATACCTGCTTCTACATTCACCAGGACATATTACTCTGCCTCTATACTTTTTACATGGCTTTCTCATCCTTATCTCTCTGTTTTCTCTTCTAATAAGGATACCAGTTATATTAAACTGGACTGCCATGATTCATTATGATCTCATCTTAAATTGATTACATCTGCAAAGACTCTTTCCAAGTAATAATGTCCATTGTCAGGCACTGGGGATTTGGATTTCAACACAACCTTTAGAGGGACACTATTTAACATAACAACTTCTTATTATGAAATTTCAAGTATTAAATTTTGCAATGCACATTACTTCCTGCAATTGTGGATACACCCCTAAGCTTTTTTCTGAGTTCTTTCAAGTGAAGCACAACTAGGTGAACATAGGCCAAGAGTGGAGAACCAGACCCAAACTAGGTTGTGGATATTTTAAAAACCATGCCTTGAAATCCAGAATTACAGAGTCATAATTAGGAGCCAGCTTCCAGGGGTCTGAATACTAGACTTCTCACATACAAGAAGAAAATGTTAATTGTTAAGTTGTTAAGAAACCAATAGCCTGGGGCTGGAGTGGTCGCTCTGTGGTTACTGACCTTGCCTGACATGCAAAAGTACACAGGTTCAAACCTAGCACCCATGTAACACAACTAAGTGTCAGAGCAACGAGGGCCATGTGAAAAACTAAATAAAAATTGATTCTCTCTGTCTCTCACTGTCCTTCTATCTTAAAAAGAAAAGAAAAGAAACCAATAGTCTACTTCGACTAATATTTATAAATGTATTAATATAAACTTCTATGAGACAATATTGTTTATTAAATTCTTTAACACAATATTTAAAATAAAGAACAGAAAAGTTTATAAAGTCTATGAATTCTACTACTTATGGTTTATGGTATATCTGTATAGGAAAACTTTTCCAAAGATTTAATATACACTAGCTACTTAAATGAGCTATATTATTTAAGATGAAAAGAAATTTATGATAAATGATTGTGTATCTAAGCATTTACAATGCATTATAAAAGTGAACTTTTTCAGAAAATTTTATCATAAATGTTTTTTTAAATAATGGGAAGACCACATTTTTACTGGACATTTTTTTTAAATAACTAATTATGATTCTCCTTCTTATTTGCTTGGAACTCATAGATCTGTGCCATGCATACAAGATTACACTGGTGAATCCATATTCACATTTTCATTCATTTATACATTCACACAATGACTTAACAGACATTTTGGTGCCTATCATGTTTACTAATTTGTTTACAGATAGTTCTAGTATAGTGAAATGTGTAGGCAGGTTCTAACTTGCATTGAGCCCACAGAGCATTGCAGAGAGTACAAATAAAATAATAAGGATATATGTATATAATTATACAATGAAATAATGTTATAAAAAAGGAATACAGGGAGGTATTAAAGTATACAACAGGGGGTGTGATCAAAACTGTGTTGACAGAGAATGTTTCCATGAAAAATGATCTCTGAGCTTTGAGGATCTCAAATTCTGTGGAAGAATTAACTGAAGCCAGAGGTGTGTGATGGAAAGAGTTTTATGCTTAGGACAGTCTAAAAGCACCAGAGGAAAAAAGACTAATCCCAGGAATGTAGAGAACATGTGGGAAACTGTGTGACAGGAGACTGGAGAAAAGGTACATGCCAAAACTAAGAGTGTTTCAACTTACACACACATCCTTCTAGAAATTTTGTCATTGATGGGGTGTTTGCAAAGATGCTCCGATTAAAGGGGAGAGACTGAGGGCAAGACATAAGAAGACACTTAGCCTACACTCTGCCAAACTGAGTATATGTCTAAAATAATTTTCTAAGATCACCTTAATGTACTTTAGACATCAAACACCCTTAGAACACTTAACACACAAAATTTCATGTGTAATTATAAATTCTCCTAGGTGAAAGATTTTTAAAATTTAAGTAGAGTTAATTAAACAAATTTAATCCCATTATCTTGAATTAGGTACAAGAAGGGAAACACCTATTTGGGGTATTGTCCTGTCCATTTTATCAGGATTTTAAAAACATAATGTATTGATTTATTTTTTAAAAATCCTGCAGTTTTTCAGAGCACAAATCCACTTATTTCTTACAGAAATATATTACAGAATATATTGAGGAAACATATGGATATCAAAGGCTTTAAACCATTGGAGAGGAGCAAACTCTATATTTTAGTGAAGAAACCAAAATTCCAAGAGTGAATTTTTGCATTACGGAAACCAATATCTGAATGTTAATGCTTTTTACATAGCATTCATATTAGTTTTTATATCTTAAACAATAATTCCAAACCTTTGAAGTTCACTATTGAGATTCTGGCTTTTTTGTTTTTAAACTCAAGTCAACACAGACACTATGCGCCTCTGCATGTTGATGTTGCCTCTAAATGCTCTTCCCACCTCAACCTCATGCTCTCTCCTTCTTAGTATAAAACACCATGAGTTTTTTGATTCCTTCAGTTGAGTTACGATAAGGAAGAACATGAATTATGATGTAAATGACAATTACTGAGCTCTAATGTTCAGGGAGAACAGTGGGTATGAACATCATGTAGATATCCAACAATGAAAAAGAACATTGGTAAAGTGGACCCCAGCTGGGTTATTCCTGATGCCCATTTTTACTTAAAACCCACTAGGACAAGCAACAAAGCCATTTTCTAATGAAAGAACAAAACTTGGTAAAAGAAATTTTAAACACCTAAGATTGTAATGTGATCTACACAAACATATGATAAAATGTTATTTTTCATTAAATGTTAATACCTCTCTAATCATTTTTCAGCAAGAAATTGTCACTAGTATTATTTGTATGGAATTTAATACAATATAACAACACAAAAATAGAGGGCCTAATGGAGGAAGGGTATTATCAACAACCACCTCACTCTATCATCACATAACCTCTTAAATCAAAAATGCTGTGTATCATAAATTAAACATGAAAATTTAGCCTTTGCTTGGTAATTTTGAAAATAAAGCCCTGTATTTAGTGTTTTCAGAAGTTGATTAGATTATTAAATGATGCAAATTTTTTACTAAATTTTTATTAATTGTTTGGCATCTGTACTCAACTACTTCCAAAATTTGAATGATACTCCTTAAGGCAAAGCATAAATAATATTTATTTTCATATGACAGGTCTTCAAATATAAATATGGTCATCCAGTAAGACTACTCCTGCACCAAAAGACTTGGCAGCCCCATTAGAGTAGTATTAGTCCAGTGTCCTGTATATGGATCATGTTTCTCAACTGAATTTTAGATATTCAAGCCACTATATCCTCCTAGACAGTAGATCACTCCACTGATCACTATTATACTCTGGAGTTCTTTGCACAGCTCCTAGCATTCTCCACTGGTGAATGTTTGGGTCACATTCCTTCATACTGGTACAATGACACTTCCATCAAGGCCTCCAGAGACATATCATACCCGCTAAAGTGATAGCTCCAGTGAGAATTTGTGAGAAATTTATAGGGGCCACACAATACCAGAACCCAATCTCATCGGCCTTTGAGTCTTGACATTCCTTTGAGCTGAGGCAGAAATGACCTTCATCACCATCTATTACATAGATCTAGTTATATAGGGACACTGAGGACATATACTGTTTTCTTTGCAGAAAGTTGAACTTCTGAGTCTTGAGTCACATTTCTTTACTATATGGATGGGAGTGTGTTAAAGGCCCCAGTCTCCAGAAGCACTTCATTGGTTCCTAGTTGAGCCCTTGTCTTGGGTCCCTGCATCTGACTCCAAAGATCTGGACTCAGATAAAACTTCTTAGCTTCATCAACCAGATCCAGAAGATGAAAAGTTCAGCATCTAGTATATCTATAATGTACCCAAGGGTCAGTAGTGAGATCCTCACATATTGTAGCAGGTCAAGCATGAATTACTTTCACTCTCTTGACATGCTTCACCCATCTGATGACAACCTCAAAGACTTGCTCTTCAGAACATTCCTGAATTTCATCACACTTGATTAGGTTTTCCTCCCATCCTTTACTCAAAAAAAAATGGTCTTTTCATGCTGTACCACTTCCAGAAATGGTGTCTGGCTAAAAATCTAGGTGCTTGCATCTAGTCAACACAATTGTGAGCTCCAGCAAAATCCCTGATACTCAGATAATTAGAAGGGTCCAGTTGAATTTCTAAGATCTCACAGTGGATCTGCTTCACTTCTTTCAGCTGAAGCAGAAAGGCTTCATGGTCACATGTGTTGTTATTTCTATGTTATACCAAGTCCACCAGAATTTCCAAGGAAGAGGAGTTACACTTTGGGCATCAACAAAAGGTTTACCTTTCTTTCAAAGCTCATTTGTGAATATGGCACAGAAGTGACAGGCAACTGGCACAATCTGATGGGTGAGGATGTCTTTCTGCTCTACTCTCAATGTCATATCAAACTCTCCTCCAGAGGGAGTTTATTAAGTGGAAAGTGTATTTAGCATGGGTATTTGTCATTATGTCTTTGGGGGCTATAATGCTTCCCATTAAAAAAATATGAAGAAAAAAGCAAAAGGGGTCCTTGGATTCTATAACTGCTCCTGGATTCATCCAGCTGCATTGCCCTGTCTCCTGCCCACAGGGATGGGATGAAGCATGTGGTCAAAAGGCACTTAAGTAGCACCCAGTCCACCACTGTTGACCCTATCCAGAGGTTCTGGAAAAGCTTTATCTTTTTATCTGATTTCTAATGCCAACATTCTCAATACCTTTGAAACATTATTTTCATGAAATGAATAATTATAGAAATTCTAGTAATAATTTTTAGCATTAATATACTACTCTTTTTTATTTCTAGACCACTAATTTAGTCTGCTTCAGTTACTTAAGTGCATACTTCTTTATTTTTGTCCATGATATATAAAAATAAAAGTAGATTATCTGAAACTATCAATATATTATGATGCTAGGAAAACTTTTTAGTAAAAATTTGGCTTAGTCCCCATTATCAAAGAACAGCTAGGGTCACTCTTCCTGAAAGCACATGAGTAAGATGCAGATCTCCTACTTTGAGGAATTTTAATCTTATTAGGTCATAGCTATTTTAAAAGTTGATGCATATCTAATTGATAGAAAGAATTAAATTACATAAAAGGAGATGAATTATTAACTTATGCAATTTGGTTTTATTTAATTTTGGGTTCTGAAATTTTCTGTCCTGTATTTATGTGCGTATGTGTCTTTGCATACATGCATGAGTATCCACTATTGTCCTTATATTGTATCCTGAGGGGAAAATAAATGCTGAGAAACACTGAAGATACAGAAATATGTTATTACCATACCCACAGAAATCCAGATTTCTGTATTTGTAGGAATGCATGGTTGGAGATATGGGATACTTCTAGGCAAACTGCAAGAACAGATTCGAATGATGATGCAAAGCCAGGGAAGTCACTGGGTATTTATCAGGATGATTTAATTATGAATTTGCATTAGGGCATCAGATGATTTGGTCTTTCCCCATGGCTTCAGGAAAGGTGTATTTGTGTCTCCTCTCCCTACTTTATCCTTACTCTTTACAATGGGATTTGGCAGTGGGGGGGGGCGGGGAAAATGTTTTGAATTATGAATAGTTACCAGGAGGAAATTAGAATCTTGATATTCAGAAGACGCGTTATTCACACACCATAAAAAACAAAGATCAGTCTTTAAGAGACTGACAGAAACTTTGAGATTTTATAGAAAAAGGGAACAAAGGCAAAGATTGGAGGTATATACGGCTGGGGAATTGCATTTTAGACCACGATTTGGTTGATCATTATCTTAGAACTGGTTCTGTGAAGGGAAGATCATCATCTCTTCAACCCCTGAGGGTGAAATTGGTTCCCATCATGATTGTTCCTGCTTGGGGGAACAGCCTCCTTCTGTCAAGGGGCAATTGCTCACACTTAGAGTCAGTCTTGTCAGTTCTGCAAGGTTCTCCATTACTTGGGGGTAGTTTTGGTCCCAGTTACAGACGTATTTGTTAACCACGGCTGTTTCAGTTCCTGGAACTCAAGGCAACTGCAGAAGGAAGGGCACTTTTAACGAAAACTCAGTTCATGTCCCTAATGCTAGTCCAATTATAAGGACAAAAAAAAAAAAAAAAAAAAAGAAAGAAAGAAATTTTATTGCTTTGCTAGCAAAGGAGAAACAGGGGACTCCTATTCCTGAAGATGATTCCATCTATCAAGAGGAATAAAGGGTTTTTTTAAAACTTTTCTTTTTTAAATTTTATTCAGACATTTATTTGTTGAGCAATCAAACAAGCTTCTAATGAAATAATATAATATATATAAATTCTGAAAATTAGATTTACCCCCAAGAGACCTCCCAATTACCTACCCTTATCCCTCCTCTCCCCTTCCCGGTACAGGTCTACAAAAGCCTTAGGTTGTATGACATTACACCTTATCTGGATTTAAAACATGATAATAGATCTCCTTTCTCAATGGCCAGGGTCTAGCTCTAGCTTCCACAGATGAGTGGAGACATTCGACCCTTGGTTCTCAAGGTTATGCTGATTTCACTCAGCATAATTTCTTCCATAGCCATCCATTTACCTTCAAAAGCTGCAATATCATTGTTTGTAATTGCTGAGTAAAACTCCATAGTACATATGTATCACAGCTTTTGGATCCATTCATCTAGAGAGGGACATGTGGGTTGTTTCCATAATTTAGCTTTTGTAAATTGAGTTCCAATGAACATCGATTTCACTGTGTCACCATAGTGTGCAGATTCTACATCCCCTGGAAAAATACCCAAGAGAGGAATAGTATGATCATACGGTGGGTTCATCCTTAGTTTTTTGAGGATTCTCCACACTGTTTTCCACAGGGGCTGTACCAGTCTGCAGCTCCACCAACAGTGTGTTACTGTGCCTGTCTCTCCACAACCTCTCCAGCATCTATTGTTGTTTATTTTCTTCATTTTTGCCAATCTGACTGGCGTGATATTTTAATGTAGTTTTCATTTTCATTTCTCTGATTACTTGTGAGTGATTCAAAGGCTACATTACACATGTTCTCTGTCAGAGCTGTAGTTCACTTTTAATTTGATAGTCATTTCTGAGATTTTCTGGTACCCTCCCGAAAGTCTGAATTACTCTTTGTGTAGTGGGTGTGTGCTCAAGGACAGATAACTCTGCCTATTTCCTCTGAGATTAGGGAGTTGGAAAGATTAGTAAGGAAGAAGGAGAGAAGAAGAGGAAGAACTATGTCATTTTAAAAGTAAGTCACAACAGCAGAGAAGCAAAGGCTATATTTAAAGAATAAAGTGGATCACTGTAACACTCTGAAGAATAAAAAGTTGAAAAAGAGTTAGGGCAAATGGAATTGGTTAGATGAAAGACTGGGGCCTCCTTCAGAAATAGAAAGATTAAAAAAAAGTAAAAAAAAATAATGTTAAATTCTTGTGTGAAATAACTGTGTTCTTTGTAATTTGAAATATGTGCATTAACATTTAACTCTTCATACGGTATGTATCTTTTTGAGTGTTAACACAAACAAATAAATCACAAAACCCTGGGAACAGAAATTAGATGGAGAATTTAGTAAACACTGAATATTTGGTAATATCACATAATTATTATTATTATTTTTAAAATGGTATTGTGTTCATTTCTTAAAGAAAGGGACTTTATATTTTAGATTTACATTAGTATACTTGGGCATGAAATTACATAAGATTTGGAATTTACTTCAGAATAATGCATGGGAGAGTAGATAGTTGATATGGATGGAAGTAGAGATTTTAAAATGTTCTCTGTGAAATGATAGTGAAGTGAGAATGAAGGGTGCGTAAGACCTTTTGTTGTATTCTATTTTTGCACATGCTTTAAATCGACAGAAAAGCAGAGGATACAGTAGTATTGAGTTAAGAAAAATGGTTGGAGAAAAGTAGGTTATTTTGGTGGTTGAGTCCTTTAAGTGTGGTGATGGATAAATCCTCCAAAATTTACAACTTTGCCCAACTGATATTTTAAAAGGAACAAATAAATTATATGTTAAAAAATACAGCTGAAGAAAACCTTATATCCTCAGAACAGGCCACTCATTGAAAGTAGAATAAATGCAAGGAAAAAATCTTCAATGAGATACTTTATACAATAACTGGAAATCTTTTAAGAGGAATGAAATGAATTATTAGGTATGCATTTTATATGTACACACACACACACACGCACACTCCTGTTTTATCAACAATACTGGATGTTAAGGGCAGGGAAATAAGAATCTAAAACAGGTGTATTTAGAGCTAGAATATTATTAGCACAGGAAGGTGGAAGACAGCTATACATCTTCTGTCCAATAATAGTAAAAGGAAGGAAAAGTCTTATTTGGATGGCAAGGTTTGAGGGTAGGAATATTCCAAGGAAAAAAGAAACACACACACACACACACACACACACACACACACACACCAAAAAATAAGGGGACCTAGTGCTGCTGAGAGTTTCTGTCACTTGGGCACAGTTAATTTAGCCCTCTATTTAATTATTTTTCTTCCCATCTATTGTTGCCCTGACATGCCAAGCACATGTCTAAGAGCTTTTTGCTTGCTTGCCTCACGCCTGGATGACTATTGCCCTGGAAACGGCAGGACCCCTTCCACCCTCCCACCTCTATTCAGGCTTCATCTCAAATGTCACCATATCAGGCAGACCTTCTCTAAATATATTATCTAAAATAATTGCTGCAGCCTCCTCAGCATTCTCTACCTTGTTGTTTGTGTCATTTGTCTACATAATAATTAAATCTTCAAGACATTATTTACCTCTTTATTTGCTTGTTTATCTTTTCCCACTAGGATGTAAGATCCACCAAAGCATCTAGAACAGAGTTTTTAACAAATAAATGAAGCAGGAAACAATTTTAATTGTTTAATATCTTGCAAAGGAAAGAGCTGAGATCCCTCCCACCAACTGATGCTTTTTGGGAAATGATTACTTACTAATGCATAAAAGCAGAAAATAATACATAAATGATATGCTATTTATGTCTTTTTGAAGGTTAGAAAAATACTATGGACAAAATGTCATATGGAATTCAATAACAATTTTTTACTGGATTTAACAATGTATCTCTAAATCTTTTACTTACAAATTAAATTAACTAAATAAATTCAATCCTGTTTGTATTTCATCAAAGAAAATCTGATTTTCAAAAAGCCTATGTCTTGTATTTAACATACTCTGAAATGACATTTCAGCAACTGAACTGAAAATTACAAATAACACCAAAATTACATACTCTTTATATATATTGATCTTAGATAAATATAATAATTTAATGAAGTGGAATCATCAGTGACAACTTCAGGCTCTGAGTTAAATATTTCTCATGAGAAGGATTGTCTATGTGCAAACAACTCCTCTTTTAAATGCATTTCTCATTACTTAATGATGAATTCTTATTGGTTTAAAATAATATATTTGTAAATGATTTCCATTACCAAAATGGTTTCCATTTGCTTCCTCCCGAAAGACTACAGGAGTACTACCTGTCCTCAGACCTTTCTTAAGGATAGGGCAGTAACCCTGTGCATGGTCTTCGCCATCTGGCCACTGCCTTCACTATGTGACCTTCATACTTAGGCCAAGCACAGGAATACAAGGGTGATTCAACAGTAAACACTTGTTTTTCTCGTTAGAAGCATGTTTGATTGTTCAACAAATAAATTTCTTAATAAAAAACAATAAACACTTGAAACACTTGTAACATTTTAAATAGGTAATGACACTTCTCACAATCACTCTCAAGACTCACTCTGATAACTATGATGAACAAAAATTTTGAAAAGAGAAATTTCACACTTCAGTCTTAATCAGTACAATCTGAAAGTGTAAACAAAGCACTTATTGTTGAAACATGATTCTTCTTTAAAGTCAGCTTCAAAAAGTTGAAATTTGTGAACATAAATGCAATATTCTAATATTTAAATCACGGAAATGTCTCCCATATATAGCATCTGATAAATGTTTCATAATTAACTTATTAAATAGCAGTGCATTTATCATGAATCATTTCAGTTTTAGAGACAAGATGTAGAAATACACAGATTAATATTTGCTTAATATCTTCCATATTTTGAACCTTAAAATGTTAGATATATCTAATTTATTTTCTAACAAAACTTTGTAAAATATTTTAACTTCTGTTTTGCAGGTTTGGAAAGGAAGTCTCTGAGAGACTAATATTATTTCAAGTTTACACAAGTTAGTAAGTGCTTGACCTAGAATTCAAATTCATGGTTTTTAAGACTTTGATTACGTTTCTCTCATTTAATTAGGACTGATCATTGTGTCTTTTCTCTTGATGCCCTTCCCTTTGCCCTTTATTATAGTTCTTTTTTCTGGGTTTACTCCCAGTTTATCATTTTTTCTGTCTACTGTTCTGAAAGAATTCCCAAATGTGTAATGTACAACGTAGTTTTGCAAAAAATGCATAAATGGTTTGTTACTTTAATTATAAACATTAAAAGAAATGTCATTTTTGACTTATGGAAGAGAGTTTCAATTTCTTTATTGCTTAGCCATATAAATTTGCTGTATGAATCATTTCTTCTCTGAGCTATTTCTAATGCAGATTGCTGTATAAGAATAAGAAAAGATAATAAATTCCATTATTAAATACTTCCATTTAGTTAATTTTAAGAACTCATGGTAATTAATAATCATGCTTTATTTAGAACTGTGCAACTCCCTGAAGTTAAATCATAGCATATAGTGGGCTATGAATACTTTAGTGTTTGAAAAAATATAAACTTTACTTAAGGAAGTTACAATTACAGATTAAATGCAGACTACTAGATGATCAGAAGACAATAAAATTGAGTTAATATTCAGAGAAAAGGAATCTAGACTGGTAGGAAAATAAAGTTTTAGAGATTCAAGTAAAATTTATGGGATATGTGTCAATTGGCTTCCTATATTATCAATGTAGGTTTAGATTCTACAATTCTTACATAGGATACAGGATTGTTGATTATAAACATTTTATCTCAGGGTTTGCAAGAAGGGATCAGTTTGATAAGGTACTTTGAGTAGATCTAGATTTAATTCAGGAAACACTAAAGATAAATACAAATTTGCACAGATTGCAACCTATTAAAATATTTAGGTTAATAAATTAGAAAGTAATACTGCATCGTTTGCCTTTCTAAATTGCTTCCCACAAAACCCTTCCAATTTATTAATTGTACCCAGCTCTTTCTTGATAGATATTTGGTTATAATATTTCTTTTCATTCTTGCTCTTCCCTTGGTGTGCTCCTTCTTATCTCTGAGGTCTCAGCTATACCACCACCTTTGTAGAGTTCTGTTTTCTTTTAAGAACAAAAAATAATTTATAAAGTGTGATAACAAATGTTAAAGTACTGAAAAATTCCAATTCCTGGACTATAATTTGTATCTGTTTATGAAATAAATACCATTTTGGATTCTACAATTCCTAATGTAAATGAAGATGATTCCTGTGTATGAAAACAAGCATTAGTACCTCCTAGCCTCCTATTTCTGACTCTTATTACCAAATGATTGTTAGGTATGTTACTGCTTCTTTCTGTTGGAGTATAAAACATTTCTGAATGACATGACACATTCATTTTGACTCGTGTACTTCTTCCATCTAGTACAAGTTACCTTTCTTAAAATATTAACTTATGTATTATTTTCTCTCTTAAAACAGCAACTTTTAAATGAAGATAGAATTAACACCCAAAGCATGCACTTTGTCTTTTAAGTCCTACACTGCCTGGTGCACTCTCCTCTCACAGTCAGTGACTCAGTGCTTCTTTCTCCTCCAGTGTTCCCAGCTCCTCAAGGGACTTTCAATAGCTGCACTGTCTCTGCTTTGCTCCTTTTCAACTCCAAATTGATTCTTCGCCTCTGTTTTCTGGATTCCATGCCTTTCTTCTCTGTGCTTTCTCTGTCTCTTTAGCTGTTCACTGGCCATCCCTTCTGTTTTTTTAGATCTCAGGGCAACTTTACAAAAGACCTCTCTAAAGATCCTATTTGAAGTGTAGAAATGAATATGAAAAGCCATTTGCCATCTCACCAAGTTGGTGACTTCATAACATTGAACAAAAGGTGCAAGTTTTTTACTTGTTTGTTTGGTTATTTATGACTTTCTCCTCAGATAAAATGGAAAATCTGGGTGAACAATAGGAAGCCCGCTTGATGGTGCACTGTTTCAGCATGTCAGCATTCAATAAGTACATTCTCCATGCCTGGACAGATTCCAGCAACTCAATGACAAATATTTAATCACTGTTACCTAACAGTCAAAATCGTAATTATTATAAATTCCCCTATAACAGATTGGACAGTTTTGATCTACATAAATGACTGATTATATAAGTCAATAATTTTATTGAAGATTATCAGTCCATCTCTTATTAATCAATTCATTATTTTTTGTATAATTCTCATGGATCTTTCTGACATTTTTCAATCTGATGTTCACCCACATCTTAAAATTTCTTGTCTTTTGTCATAATACCCTATTGAAAGGGAATTTATTAGATGGTATATATGTCATTAACATCCCAAAAGCTGTCATACCCTCCACAGCAATAATAAAATAACATAAAAATGTGTGTGGAATTTAATACCTACTGTAAATCAAAGTCAATTAAAGTATTGAAGCTATTTAAATTTGCAATAAGAGTTATTTGCTACATATGCCACTCTACTTTCTGTCAAAAAAGAAAAAGAATTCAATTATTTTCACTTTAATGTTTATTGATTGTATCATTCCCTGTGATTTGAATCCTTTCAGAATTCCATGTATATGCACATATGTGTGTATATACATGCATGATGTGCATTTGAATGGGGAAAATAGTTTACACTGTATTAACTTTTTCATTCTGTGACTTTATTAGAGACCATTATCCACATCAAAGAAAGCTCTGAATTGGGTTAGTGAAAGAACTTTATATGAGGAAGTAAACAACTTCATGAGTGTCTTCTACCAAGTTCTATCCCTATTTTCTTCTGTGTACAGAGTAAATGAATAATTCTTAAAGCTAATTGATTGATTTATTGAATAATCCAGTGTTGGGAACATGAGGTTCAGCTGGCTTGTAGAAGAATTGGTGGTAAACAACTCTAAGGGGTCCAGCTGGCTTATAATTAGCAAATTGCCTGACCGCATGACTAAGTTATTCGGCCACTCATTTGTTACAATTGGAGAAAGGTGTTTACATTGTACCCTACTGGTTGCTCTAATGGATAAATAGAGTAGCAGCTAGTCAGGTAGAAGAAGTAGCCAAAGAAGAGAAAGCAGCCAGAGAAGAAGCAGCCAAAGAAGCAGCAGAAGCCAGAGAAAAGCAAGAAAGCAAGAAGCCGTGTCCTGAAGGGAGAAAGCAGAGAAGACGCCTAGAACCGGAAAGATCAGCAGAGACGTCAGAGATCAGCAGCGGTAGAAGATGCAGGTCCCGTGTTCCAGCCGCCAGCGTTCGCCCCCTTGTTCCCGGCTCCCCAACCCTTCCTAACTCAGCCCCTCGGAGGACGGCCCAGCGTCGGGTTGTTCTACCCGTTCCTCGCTCTGGAGTGCAGCGGGGAGCAACTCCTTTCCCCATCCCTGCCCTAACCAGGCCCCTCGGAGGGTGGCTCAGGCTTGCTGGGTCATTCTGCCCGTTCCTCGCTCTGGAGTGCAGCGGGGAGCAACTCCTTTCCCCATCCCTGCCCTAACTCGGTCTCTCAGAGGACGGCTTGCTAGGTCGTTCTGCCCGCTCCTCGCATAGGAACGCTGCGGGGAGTGACTCCTCTTCCCCGGTCCCCAGCCCTGTCCTGCCGGCACCCGGATCCCAGTGTCCTACTGGCCCCCTGGGGAATGGCTAAGGTTCCCCGAGGCCGTTCCGCTGCTCCCCGCTCCAGAACCCAGGGGGGAGCGACAATCCAGTAATTTCAATTAACTCTGCCTGGATAGACACTTTTTGTGTCAGAAATCATAAGTGTATGCTTATAATTCTTATATAGTAGTATATAGATTTGTAGCAACAGATCTAAAATAATGGATGAATCTTCTGATAAGCTTGTTCTGTTGGACATAAATTATAAATGTCAATCTTAGTTTCCCTAGTCAGAGAATTTGAAATGTGTGTATGTGTGTGTGTACATATATATATATATATACGCATATTTTATTTTGTAAGAGAAAGGTACAGTGAGAGAGAGAGAGAGAATCAATTTTATTTAGTTTTTCATGTGTCCTTTGTTGCTCTGAAACTTTCTGTGTATGTGGTGATGCTGGGGTTTGAACCCATGTCCTCACGCATGCAAGGCATCCACCATAACCATTGAGCAACCACTCCAGTCCTTAAGTCTAATGATGCAAATTATTTCAGTTGTCTACCACATTCATATCCACAAAAATAGTAAGTAGAATAAAAGTTCATATACTGAAAATTTGTTTATTTAAAGCAAATCAATTTTTTAAAAAATTTCTCTGCTATGCAGCACTCATTCAAAACCAGCAAATTGACTAGTATACATTTTTTTCATTCAATTGAGAAAATTTTGCTGCAATGATGGCTTCATAAAGCATAATATCTGGTGATTGTATCCATAAATTCCATGTAGCCAGTTCAATACTAATGGGCAAATTCAATAACTGGAAAATAATCTGATTTCCTTAGTAATATTTAGTTTCATTTTACACTATTAGTAGTTTCCTCCATGCCGCATCATTTTTCTCATAGTACAAGCCAAATTTTCTTTTAATCTCTAAATTATTGCTTTCATTCTTGAACTTCTCATTGTTCTTTCAAGTTGTAAGTGCAAATATAACATGTTTTTCAAATAAGCAAACACTTTAATGCATTTCTTCTATATGAAATTATTTAAGAAAATATTTGAGTTGCAGATATGTATGAATACTGACTATTCCTGTATAAAATAATGTAAAACATTGGTTTTTTATTTGTTCAACATAGTTTTACATGTTGGAAGGAATTGTTACATATTCAAGCATAGATGGATATTGACAAAGTAACTAAAGGCTGATCCTAGTCTAAGATCTCCCCTCTTAGTCCACTCCCCTCTCTCATGTCTCCCCTTCACTATCCCTATCTTATAGATAGCAATAAGTATATATATATATATGTATATTAATTTCTGAAATTTCTGAGTTTCTCTGCCTGCCTGTGTATAGTTGGGCTTTTCATGGCAGTCAAATGTTCCCACTTGCATTGATAAACCTTCCAACGCCTCCCTCTCCACTTTGTCTCCCTCTCATCTCCCCTTCTTTCATAGTTATGGTTCACCAATCTTATGTGAAATTTCAACTTTGTTGAGTTTATTATTTAAACTCAGCTAAATTATACTCTAGCTTCCACATATGAGAGAAAACATTCAGCCCTTAAGTCTCTGAATTTGGGATATTTCACTCAACATAATATTTTCCATCTCCATCCATTTGGCTGTAAATGCCATGATATTTTTCTCTCTAATAACAGAGTACAAATTATATCTATCTAATATATATAAATATAATATATAAATAATAATTATAAATATATATTATATATTTATAATATATATATAATTATCTAATATATATAAATATAATATATAAATAATAATTATAAATATATATATATTTATAATATATATTATAAATATATATATATTTATAATTATTATATACCACTGTTTTGAATCCATTCATTCAGTCATTCAGTGTGGGGCATCTGGGTTAGTTCCACACTTTAACTATTGTAAACTGAGCTACTAAAACATTGATGCAGCTGTGTCTCTGTAGTATGCCAATTCTAGTCTTTTGGGAAAATACCCAGGAATGGGATAGGTGGGAAGTAAGGTGGTTCTAACCCTATTTTTTTAGGAGTCTCTACACTGCTTTGCAGAGTGGCTATACCAGTTTGCAGTCCCATCAGCAGTGTGTTAGTTTTCCTTTCTTCTCACAACCCCTCCACCATCTGTTATTGTTCATAAACTCTTCATTTTTGCCACTCTTTCTGGAGTGAGGTGGAATCTCAGTGAAGTTTTGATTTGCATTTCTCTAATTGCTAATGATGTAGAATATTTCTCATATATTTATTGGTTTTGTGGACCTCCTTTGTTGAGAAGATTCTATTTAGTTCCCTAGCTTACTTATTGATTGGATTATTTGTGGGTTTGGTGCTCAGATTTTTGAGTTCTTTGTATATTCTGGATATAAATCCCCTGTGGGAGATTTAGCATACAAAGATTTTCTCCCATTCTATGGGTTCTCTCTTGACAATCTTGACTAATTCTTTAGCTTTACAGAAGCTTTTCAGTTTAATAGCATTCCATTCATTTTTTCTTGGCATTAGTTCTTACGCTATGACAGTGTTGTTAAGGAAGGAGATGCCTACACTGATGTGGTGTAGTGTTGATCCTATTTTTTTCTTCTAGCAATTGTATAGTTGCTGGTTTAATTTCTAATTCTTTGATATATTTCGATTGGATTTTTGTGCACTGTGAGAGATAAGGATCTAAATTCAGTTGTCTGCATATGGCTGTCTAATTCATCCAGCACCATTTGTTGAACAAGCTGTCTTCCCTCCACACTATATTTTTGCCCTCTTTGTCAAATATCAGATGGTTAAAGATTTGTTGTAGATTTGTCTAGATATCTTCTAGTCTGTTCCATTGGGTTTCATTTCTGTAAAACATTGATTTTAAATCATTGACATTCGTTCATAAAACTCCTTTACAAAAAAAAAAACAATGCTAGCATTAATCAGGAATCATATACTATAAATACTCAAATTATGATAACATATTTTAATAAAATGCTTGTGAAAATTATAGTACTAACTATAGAAAGCTGTATTTCCAGAGTTTTTCTGCGGTAATGTAAAAATCATTTAAGTATGTATATAACAAGTAAATATAAATGTTTACCTTTATAATTAAGCACCAAATATTTTCTAGTTGCTTAGTAGTTTTATTTTATTTGATCTACACACAAACCTAATGAAGTAGACTAGACCTCTTTCATTAATTTCTATTTTGAAAAGAGGAAGGAATTAAAAAGAATTGAAAACATTATCCAAATCTATACAGCTAACAAGTAGGGAAGGATATGGGTCCTGATATGATTGCAAAGCCTGTGAAGTTTTCACATCACAAAGTTCCTTTATAGTCAACAGTCAACTAGGGGCAATAATGTACATATTTTCCAAATGTCATAATTTAAACATTTTATGCCAATTATTTTTCTAGCTACATAATCTCTTTTCTTAATAATTATACATTTTACTCCCGTGTCAAATTGCAAAAAAACTGTACTATACTATTAATATTATAATTTATAAAATTGTTAGTTTATTTTGATTTTTCTACTATTTAATGCTTTAGAATGATACTTTCACAAATTTATCTACAATGTGCATTCATAACTGTGTCTCTATTATATTCTGCTGTGCTAGGCATTTAGAGTGTTCAGTAAGTATTTACGAAATGAATGAAACACATGATGAGAAATGACTTTTTTTTAAATTAGTTCATCTTTTCCTTTCAATTACAAAATCATAAACTTTCCAGAAATCATCCCTCAAAAGGATATGATGCAAAACTTGATATTTATCAACACTTTATAGTCAAACTTAATCATATACATAAGAACATAATAGCATAGACACGGGAACATCAATTCCTATGTGGTAAGAGGTGTTCAAAAATCAGGTAAAGCAGATTCATTATCTTAGAATTAACCCATGTGTTATACTGCTAACATTTTTGGAATTTTCTAAACTAAATTTATACTCAGATTATAGTAATTGTTTCAAAATATGTTACTTTTTAAAGAGAGAGAGTTAATTTTCTTTTTTCTTTTTTCTTTTTTCCCTTCACTTAGTTGTGTATATGGTGCTGGAGATTGAACCTGGGTCCTCACACATGCTAGGCAAATGTTCTACTGCTAAAACACCTCTTCAGTTCTCAAAATATTTTTTAATATGTCAAAATAGTGGAAGCTTTTCTGAAATATATAATAATAGGGATGGGGGATATAGCTCAGAGGCAGAGCATGTGCTAAGACTATAGAAGGCCCTGGGTTCAATCCCCAGCACTGTGTGTACATATAGTATAGAATTATGGAATGAATAAAAGCAGTATTGTCTGTATTCAAACCAGAGTGTATATTTCAAGTTTTGACTTGCTAACATTTTTCAGCAGTCCATGAAATGTAATGAAGAGCATAAATGCCCCCTGCCTAAATTTGAAAAAATCTTTGAAAAGCATGCACATATGTATGTGTGTATATATAATATATAATAATCATATATCCATATGATTATTTCAAACAGCTTGACATATTGATCATGTATCATAGTTACTTTTTGTGTTCGTGTGTGTGTGCATGTGTGTGTGTGTGTGTGGTAAATTCTTCAAAACTCTTAGAAAATTTGAAGTACATAGTACAGTATTTTAACAATCATCCTCATACTATACATTAGATGTTAAGTTTATTCATCCAACTGCAAGTTTTCACTCTCTGTGAAAACTCAAGACAAAATGCAAATTACTTTATCTTGAAGGAATGTATCATTAACATCTGAGCATAAACTACATTTTATGAACACTGACTGCATCATTGAAGGACAGAAAGAGTATTTTTTTTTTACTAGCAAAAGGTGAACAAGACTGTCTAAAACGTGGAAAATATCTGGAAAAGTAAAAAATATGAAGACCATAAACTTTGGTGGAAATCTATTTCCTAAATATACTAGACCTTACCACATGTTATAATCTATATTTACATCATCTCTTACATTATTTATTTCCAAAGTACCCCAATTTTCCTCCTCCCTCCTTTGTTTCTTTGTGTGTTCTCAGTGTAGCTGCCAGAGTGGTACTGGAAAGCATAAGTCCACTGCCGTCACTCTAATGTTCCATGTCCTCCAATGGCTTCCCATCTCATTTAGAATAATACCCAATATCCCTGTATTTGCCTGAAAGTTTTTATAGGTGATATGGTCCCTCTTAGTTCACTGAGCTCACATACTCCTCTTTTCCTTTTTGCTAAATTTGCTCTTCTATGTCTGTTCCTTTAAATATGCCAAAATGTATCATCCCACGACATCCTTGCTTTTCCACATCCTGGTTCCACACACAGAACTACCATGTACTTTCAATTCCTTTCGTAGACACTGAAGAGCCACCTTAATCAATGGAGTTAAAACATTCAGATCACTTAAAGCTCAGTGTCCTTTCCTTCAAAACTCTCTATCTTCTCCAGGACTGGCTTATCTCTCTCTCCACTGTCTCATCTATCTCTTACCTCATTTCAAGAATGTACATGGGTACAAATTTTTGTCTTTTTGGTTTTTTCCCTGCCACATTCCCATTATTTTGAACATGCCCTGGCTTAAAGTAAGTGCTCAATAAAAATGTGTTTGAATATATCAAAGGATGGAAGACAGATGGATGGATGGAATTTTTAATGTAACCACAGTTTGTGAATTTAAACGGAAAGGCTTTTAAAATAAATTTTAACAATTTCAATAAGAAGTCTTCCTAAATATATTACATATTGCATTGCCTCTTTCTGAAAATGTGTATGCATAATGCATGCTGACTTTTTTCTTGAGTGCTTTGAGTCTTTTAGGAATACAAATGACAGTACTGAAATATTCCAGAAACCACAGAGGTTTATAATTCTCTTTCTTCTTATACCAGATAACCACAGGGTTTTATGATAACTTTTGCTTAAAAGTGTGCACACACACTCTTTGCTTCCCCAAGTCTTAGTCCCCAACACACAGCATTGGAAGGTAGGACCTTTGGGAAGTGTTTACACCATGAGAATTGTGCTCTTGCTCTCCTCTGTGGATTAATGCTACTGTAAATTGAGCTTGTTGTAGTGGGTTCTCTGCCTGTAGTTCTTCTGCCATGTGGGGATCACAGCAATAAGGTCCTTACCAGATCAAATCCCAAAGCCTTGTTCTTAGACTTCTAAATGAACTTTTGTGTTTTCATAAACAATTAAGTCTGTAGTATTTTGTTAAAGCAGTACAAAATGAATAAATATAAGTACACACTAACAAGAAAGTTCAAATTTGAAAATACAGAAAATCTGTCTCCAATTTGAGAATCAGTTGACACAACTTATAGGTTATAAATAATCTCTTCCCATAATGTATTTATCATTTTTTAAATTTCTGTATATGAATTAAATAGGATGAAAACTATAGGTCAAAGAGAGTGCCTTTATAATACCTGAGACAATTGGACTTTTAAATTTTATTATAGTTAATGTATTTTATAATACTTACCTCATAAGATTTTTTCTTAGAATTGAGTGAAATTGTTGTCTGGCACTTAGTACAATATCGTTAAATAGTAATTCCCATTTTCCTGGTTGATTTTGTAAGAATAACACAATGATAACCTATGAATTTTCTGTTTCTATATGTTGGAGAAAATATTCTGTATTTAATCTGAGGAACTCTCTAGTGTGAAGAGATTTAAAGAATGTAATATACTATGCCATTTCATTATTTGTTTTGCCACTATCATCTTTAGCTATAATTTTGTCTAGACATATACACTAAAACTTAAGTAGACTACAATTTCAGGAAACATACACAGTGGTCAGATTTATCTGTTCTTATATTTTTCAGACTTTATTATATTTCGGTGTGTAGTACATATCATATTTCCCCTGCACTATAAAAAGTGAGAATTTCCATCTTTCACAATGGCTAACGGCTAGTGTAACAGGGAAAGGAAACAGTCAGCATAGTCTCAGGAGACAGGCCCTAAGAAAAGAAGCCGTTTGGTTAGCTTTCCATGGGGCTCAAAAGTGAAGCTCTTTAGGGCTGGAAATCAGTCATCTTAACTGGTAGTAAGAGTCAGAAAAATATTAAGCACCTTGACTTGTGAATTTCAAAAAAGGTATTAGAAACCAATTTATTCATAGTAGCAATGTTCTTGATTTCTCCAAATAATCTCCTTGGTACTGTTTGAATACAAAATTTACATGAATAAGACACAAGATTTCAGAAACAAATATGTAGAAAATATTTATAGGTGTCATTGTCATATATTATTTATAAGTAAAGTATTGGGAGATGGAGCACTTGAAAACTTCATTTTTAATTTCATAAACTTAATTAAAACTGACTTAAGGCAAGCCTATCTTACCTTTTTAAGCCATAACTTTTGCACTAAACTTCAAAAGGATCTAGTAATAATATGGATGAATGAAAATACCCAGATTTAGTAGATATGTATTGAAATGGAAAGGACAGTGTAAGTATAGCAATCCGCCTTTTTTTTTCTTAGTTTTAGTTTTCTAAAGCCTGTGTCCCAAAAGAGACAAAAGAAACTAAATATCCGCAAAGTTTGCTTAGCATTGTCTTAAGATTAGAAAGAATTCCAGTCCCAAAAGAAAAAAATTTATAACAACATTGAAACTGATATTTTACACCTCTGTTCCTTTATACACATTTATATAGATGCCATATGCACTTTCTTATACCTTCGAAATCTATATTATACCAACACTAACCTTATCATATTATTTTCACCACAATGGTTAAGGATTCAGGGGAAACACAATACCTCACAGTGCTACAGATAAATTTCAGTACAACATGCAAAAGAATGAAATTATTTTCTACACACTAACGAAATCTTAATCTTTATAAATAAAAAAGTACCAAATAAGACTGTTTGTTTCAAATGATTCCAGTTTTGTCCAAAAATAAGAGCTTGTTATACTCAATTGTCTTATAACTTAGAAAAAATATTAAAATATTGAAAATAATTTTATATGCTTTTATATGAATTTATAATTTAAATCCCATTTTGAACTACATATTCCTATGATTGACTCAATCATTTCCACAAGAATTTCTAAAGTATACACATGTTAAACCAGATCTAAATTGAAAGGTCAGGTAAACCAAAGAGGTACAGTGAATTAAAATGGCCCCAGAGGACCAATTAACACAAATGTTTATTAAACAGTCACTTCATTGCTACTTAATGCAGACTATGCCTATAGCACCGTAAAGATTAGTAGATACTGAGCAGGTTATAGCCATCTTTCATAAACTATAGGAACCCCTGATGTTACACATAGGATAATGTCATATAACATTATGTTTGAATCATTTTAATAAGAAAATATGATTACAAAGCTATCTTTATTCAATTCACACATCCTTAATGGTGTTCACTTATTTTAAATGATTTCCACTAATTTTAAATTACTTTTGAGTTTTTGTATGTATATAAATATATTTCAGTAAAATAAATCAAAGACTAACAGAAATATAGGAGCCATTATAATGAGTGAGCTTTAAAACTAGAGCTTAATTATCAACAAAAATACTTTTGTTGAACAATATTATTTAGAAATATATTTCTAGACTTTGTACAGAGCTGTCAAAAATATTCAAGAGAGGTGCTAGAGTGGTGGCTCAGTGGTTATGGGTGCTTGCCTTGCATGCGCTTGTCTGTGGGTTCAAACCCCAGCACTTTGTACCCCACAAAATGGAGCAACAAAAGCCACGTGAGAAAACTAAAATACAATTGATTCTCTCTTTCTTTCTCTCTCTCTTACTGTCCCTCTCTCTTTAAAAAAAAAAAAAAGGAAAAGATTCACAAGAATCAGAAGCATTTTTCTTAGGTACACATTTAGTTGAATTTGTTCAGAAAATGCTACTAACAGAAGTTTTCAGCCAGGAAATTGCTTAAATCTAAAGCCAATTTTGCTTACTACTTAAAATATTTGAGTTTTATAAATTTTCAGTGAGGTATACTTAACAACTACATTGGAATTAATAATTACATGAAAATGTATATTTGATTATTGCAGTCAATATTAAAGCTTTTCAGATTTTATGTATCCTGAATAAGCTTTTTTGAGTTGGATTGTGTCAGGGAACTATGGCAACCATATAGATAATCATTTGAAGGACCCTGATCGACTGGACTGACAGTTCAATTTAAGTGGACAATAGTGTAAGAATAATTGAACTGGTTTTGTCTTTAAAACAAAGTGTAATGTTATTGTTAGGATTCTTGAAAGTGATCTTTATTATGTCAATGGTCTTTTCTCCATATGCTTGGTTATCTTAAATCTTGGTTTAATTGACTCAGAAGTCAGTTACAAATTGTGAGCAGTTAAACAATTCTCCTTTGTGACCTCTTCCAACAGATTGCAAGGAGACTCTCTTTCATGCTTGCTACTATTAGGCACTGTCAAATACTCATTTATTTTTTTTTTAATTTTGAAGACTGGATTAAAATAATTAATGCAATATTTCACAAAGTCTGTTTTTCAATAATTTTATCTAATATGTCAAATTCAGTCATAAGATCCAAGTAAATTCTTTCTTTTCCTACCTCCTACTATATTTTCTCCTTCTCCTTCCCTTTCTTATTTCCCCCTTACCCTTTTCCTTCCTTCTTCCTTCATTTCTTACATCTTTTTTTGCCTGCAATAGTACAGTAGCAATAAAGTAAAAATAATATAATCATATTTGTCAATTATTTGCTTAGCATAACTTCATGTATACTTTACCTCTTATTTTGTTTTGATAATTTAGAATGCTCATATATAAATATCTTTCCTAGGAAAAGTGATTATTTTCAAACTTTCATATGCAGATTTACACATGTAAAAAGATACCTATATTTAAATGATAACTTACAAAAGTGTTTAAAACATATTGAATAGGACTACAAGATTTAAAAATATGCTTTACTAAAATTATCAAGTAATATGACAATATTTTCCTTTCAAGTTTCTTCATATAAAAATTCAGTTTTATCTCTTTTAGGTCATATAAAATACTAATCTTTAAGCAGACAATTTTTAAGCTGTAAAAGAGTAATATTAGTATTTCAAAGAAAAAGGAAAACACAAAATTGAATCTCAATAAAAATAAAAATGAACATATATAATGCTTGAATATTAGATATTAATTAATGAATAAAATATATTAATAACAAGGGGGTATTATATGTAATTTTATATTATTTTTAATATTTAAAAAATCAAATTAAAAATCCATGAAGCTCTAATTTCTATAGAAATGTTTTAGCTATATCAACTTAAAATTTCCACATTATCTCTGATGGAAAGTTTTCTCTGTTGTGCTTATGATGTGTAATTTCATATACTTTTCTTTCTTTCCTAAGGGAAATACTTACTTGAATTTGTTCTTGGATAAAAATGATCTGTCACCATTGTTTGCTTTAAAGGGCTTTTTGCTCTTTTTTTTTTTAAACATTGAATACTGAAGGTAAAATCAAGGCACAGGGGATTGTACTCCAGCTGTGGCATAAATCAATATTTAAAATGCACAAAAGATTTTTCATCCCTTGAAAGTGGGGCTTTTATACACTTAATTTCTTGTTTTATTAACTTTGAGAAGGACTTCATGTTTGGTGTTGGTTTCTGTTGAAGTTTACTGCTCAACAATGGGGTAAAAGAACAGTCATGTAATTGCACATTTTTAGGTGCTAATTGTTTTTATTTGTTCACCATAGTCTTACATTTTGGAGGGAATTGTTGTTACATATTCATGCATACATGGATATTGACATAGTAAGTTAAGGTGATCTTAGTCCATGATCACCCTCCCCCTTTATCCATTCCTTGATCTCATGTCTCCTCTATAATACCTGCATGCTGTAATTGGAAATGAGCACATATACGTACATTAATTTTTGAAATTTATGTGTATGATTAGGCTTCTCATGGGATTCAAGTATGTAATTGCACTTTAATATTTGATTCCTCTGCCCAGCTGGAGTTGTTGTGAATTTCAAGAATGGACAGCAACCATATTCCAGGTTAAGTTTGGGATCATTTTGCCTCCTGGTGTCCTCACCTTTAGCAAACATATTTCTATTTTAAAGCCTCATTAAAGAAAAAAGATATGAAACTTCCAAGAATTCATATCTAGGAAATTATCACAGTTCTAATTGTTGTAAACATATTAATAAAGGAAAACCATATCTTCACTTCTCCTGAAAACACCTATTGGCTACATAGCCTTTGGCTATAATTGTGTACCGCTGATCGTCTTTCATACTCTTGATACCATGCTTTATGTACCAGAAGTTTATGCCTTAAAATTCTCTTTGTTTAATATTTTCCATTCTTGGTTTGCAACTGACCATGGCTTTCATTCTGAAGACACACACCAAATGCTTTGATTTTGCCTAACTGGTCCCTGTATTCAGTCCATCCTCAAATTTCTACAGTGCGCTTGTGGTCCCCAGGGCGAAGCACTGCCCGGATGCATTAATAGCAAAATCGCAATGTAAGTGTCAGGATGCATCATCACACTTTGACGCCAGCATCCCTGTTTTTTCTGTGCCTAACTACAGAGAAATAAAGGCTAAAGGTTAAAAGATGTGGTTTATTAAATAATTCAAGCTGTTAACCTGCAACCTGCAAACCGATGGCAGCCTATTAAGTTTACATTGCCACGATTCGTGTTTGGTGTTTACTGATGCTAAAGCATAATGCCTGTTTGCTTTACTTTTATTACTACACAGTAATGTAGTGAAGAAGGAAGGTGAAAAAAGGTGACAAGTCCTACGCAAGCGGACAATACGAACAGCAGACTCACTTGCATAAAGAAGATTGAAGCCTTCCCTCCCTCCCTCCATCTCTCGGTATAGGCCCCAGTGCACATCTGCGTCACTTATGGGGGAGGAGGAGGCGCTGAGGCAGAGAGAAAATTGTACTGTGAGGACCTTGACAGCTTCACGGCGGGCTTTTCTCCCTATATTTTCTAGCATATTTATTTTTCTCTTTTGCAAACTGACTATATAACGCCACCCCGCCCCCGCACTGCAGAAAGCATTTGACTTTCTCATAGATACCCCGCAAGCTATTAGGGCATTTTCTGAGTGAGGCCAGGGACGGGGCGCAGGTGCACAGAGAAAGCTGGGGGTGCGCTTCCTGGCTACTTAGGGCTCTTTCTCTTTGCGCTTTCCAGGCACTGAACTCTGAGCTGCAAGGACAGGAGCACCGACACCATCCGGACTAAGCTCTGCCGCGAGCGTATCCCAGTGAGGTGTATACAGCTGCGGCCACCTCCCCAGCTTCGGAGCGCGCAGACCTCCCTCCCTCTTGCATCTCCAGCCTCAGGGTCTTCCCTCCTGGCTATAACCACCGG
Organism: Aplodontia rufa; assembly: GCA_004027875.1. Lineage (NCBI taxonomy): Eukaryota > Metazoa > Chordata > Mammalia > Rodentia > Aplodontiidae > Aplodontia > Aplodontia rufa. The sequence continues at coordinate 23,452 of PVKS010008644.1, read as the reverse complement.
GTCCCGCACGGATATCCAGGATTCTCAGCCCTCGCCATCTCCCTCCTGCCTCAGCACCCGACAGTGGATTCCTCCTGCCCAGGTCCACAGGACCAAATCGTGGCGGAGCTGTGCCGCTTTGCCGTCCGCTCTCTGATCTCTTGGCAGGGCACGCAGCCCGCCTCGCCTGGTTTGGATCCGGAGGTGCACAGGGAGCATCCCGCCTCCTCCTCCACCCCCAGGCTCGGCTGGCCTCTCCCGTTTGCTGGTCAGCCTACTTCTGCGCGAGCTGTGTCCCTTTTCCTTCCTTGCTTAAAGCATGTCAGGCTCTGGGAGAAAAGACTTCGATGTGAAGCACATCCTGCGACTCCGCTGGAAACTCTTCAGCCATCCTTCGCCCTCCACAGGCAACCCAGCGGGGGGCGGCTGCCTGCAACCTGATGGCAGTGGCAGCTTTGAGCACTGGGGACCCAGCCAGAGCCGCCTGCTCAAAAGCCAAGATAGGGGCAGTGTGAGCACTTTCTGGAAGAAGCCTTCCTCTTCCTCCTCTTCATCGTCCTCCCCATCCTCTTCCTCCTCTTCCTTTAATTCACTGAATGGCACCCTCTTACCAGTTGCTACCAGGCTGCAGCAAGGGGCTCCTGGACAAGGCACCCAGCAGCCAGCCAGGACTCTCTTCTACGTGGAGTCCCTAGAGGAGGAGGTGGTGACAGGCATGGACTTTCCTGGACCACAGGAAAAGGGGCTGGTCTTGCAAGAGCTCAAAGTGGAGCCAGACAACTCCAGCCAGGCAACAGGTGAAGGATGTGGACACAGGTACAGTAAGTTCCTATGGGACATCCAAGAATATCCCAGTTTCCACCCATTTCTCCACATATTTTCTTGTAGTTACTAAGTCTAAAACGTTCCAGGTTGAAAATGTCAGTTACTTTCAGCCTGATTTTTATTAAACAATTTGAAATCTCATTAAAAGTTTGCTCATTAATTACTATTGGTTCATACATATTATTATTCTTTTTGCCAGTTTTCAGTCATAACTAACAATGGAATATGCATGCATTTAGGTGAATCTTCAAGTGGAATGGTTTTTATATTTCTCGAGTTATATTGTTCTTCCATCATCCTCTGTCATTAAATTACATCAATCATCCCGTTATCTGATGTGAGCTTAAATTGTCCTTAAAAATCATCAAAATTCATCTCATATACTCACCTACTAACTGACTTAGCATTCTTATATCGGATCCCTGTGGCTTGAATCTGTATTCCAGGAATAATGAGATATACAAAATTGAGGCCAATGGGCAAGCACTATCTTATCTCTGCTACACCTGCAGACAGGGTTAATATTCCCTATGCCAACTTATCGTTTTGTCTTTATACTTTGTGTTATCTCTTTTGTTGGAGGTGCTGGGGATTGAACCCAGAGTCAGGTGCATGCTGGACAAGCACTCTACCACTGAGTTAAACCCGCTGACCCTCAACATGTTTGTTTGTTTTTGCCTTTTCCAGATAAGCCTTAGAAGTAAAACTGTGTGATCACCTTTGTGTTCAGCTGTTGTGATTTCCTGGCTCAGTATTAGAACTGTGTAAGCCTAGTAAGCAGGGAAATATTTATTTCTAGTTTGTTCCTATCATTACACTTCCTGTAGTGTTCTGCTACTTAGAAGGCATAGAAAATCTTTCCAAGAGATGAAACACTTGAGTGTTACATTTTTAGTAAATTGAGTCATTATTATTCTACTCTATATCATTACTAGTTTGTGCATATAATCAAGATATAAAAGGATTTGCATTTAGATTCATATGATATCAGAATACATTATCAAAGAATAAATACAGAAGTACAGGAAAATGATAATGAATATGCTAATAAGCATTATTTCTCAAGAATAAATTAGAAATACAAAAACTTTCAAACTTCATTTAATTAAACCAGGGTCTTAGAAAGTTTGATAACTTTTAAAAAGATGATATAAAAATAACATGTTTAGGTGCTCTGTATACTGACAAATGTGATGTTAAAGATACAAAAAAATTAGCCTTAAATTTTTTATTGTGAAAGATGTAGATTTTAATTTGAGATTCAAGAGTCTTGAATATATTTTAATATTGTATTGACATTTATTATATGATTGTTATATTAAAAGGAGAAATTTAATTTGCAGTTCTCAAGAACATTCAAAGTTTTCCACAAATAAGAGATCTAAATAAAGGTTTATACAAAATGATTTAATTAAATACCATGAATATCATGAACCTATATTCATTTGATTCTTAAAATTTTTAATTTTTTAAAGGAAAATTTCTTGTTTTTTAAATTGTCTTTAGAGAAAAAAACATGATTTGGAGGAGTAGGGAGTTGTTTATAAACATTTAGCAATTCACTGTATATATTTTAACAGAAACCAATTAAACATTTTCTAATCACTGTTTTAATGCAAGTGATATTTTGTGAATCAGACAGTTCAGAAAAAATAAATCATATAGTATACATGAATGTACATATGTGTATGTATGTACATATTATATGTAGATTTTAAATAATATATATAATAAATGTCATATATGTATGTGTGTATATGTATGTATAGGCATAAAATTTTAAATTTCCAATCACTTGGAAATATCTGACCTGGGAATATTAATGTTTCATATTTACAAAATAGTTTGCTATACAATACACATAAATCTATGGGTGTTGGTCATTAAAAATTTATAAAGACTTTCATGTGAGTTAAAAAATATGAAAATACTAATGAAGTGCTGACAATAAATAGCAATAAATCTAAAAATATAAAACTCAATAACTAATAGCTGTTAGGAAAAAAAGATTGACCAGACATCTTACTTTAAGAATACACTTCATTGTTTTTAATTCACAAAAATTTTAAGTGATGAGAATTCTAAAAATAACACAAGTACCAACACAAATTATCCTTGCTGTTGGAATTAGAGTGCCAGATGAGATTCTACATATATAAATATGGAAAACAAAGTTGACTTTTACTTTGAAATTCATCTTAATATGTAAATTATTTAAATATGTCTAAATTTCCTGCTAGACAAATCGGGTAGGATTGCTAGTATTTGATGGATTTTGTGTCTTCTTAAATTTTCATAAAGCATTGATTTTCTGTTAATGAGTAGGAACCACACTAGTAAACTCAGCAATTTATCATTAATAATATTTAACAATTTAATATATGGTAAAAGTTCAATGCCCAGAAGAGAAAGCAGTTTCAAATTAAAATAATGTATGGAAATTTTGTTGTCCTTTAGAAATGTATTCAAAGTCACAAGCAAAGTGAATTTAACTTTCTTTCTGTGGTTATAGATCTAGGAAAGTTACATAGTGCTTATGATGATTAATGAGTACAAAAATACATGAACCCTGTAATAATAGCTTTCATTACTTAGATCACTATTATATCATCAAAACATGTTGTCATATTTCATATCTTGCATTATCTTTTTTCAATTCTGACTTTTTGATAAATTAATCTGCATATACAACCCAAAGGTTTGTCCATTCTTTTTTTCTTATTTGATCTTACACTAATTAGAAGCATGGTTTAAGACAAGTATAAGGAGCTCAGCTGTTTAAACTGAGAAAAACAGTTGGAAAAACAATCATAGGAAAGCTGCCCCCTATCTCAGAATTCTTGAAAGGTCTTTTGCTTACACGTAGGCTTGAAACAGAAATGTAGCAGGAATACAGAGAAAACCAATTTACTGCCAAAATGCCACTCCACTACAGCATACAACCACTATCCTATGCCATCCTGAACAAATCTCTGTACTCTACTATCTTAATCACTATATGGCTAAGGATATACTTAAATAGTTAGGTTCCTGATTATTGTATTAATTATTATTATTATCTTTCTACTTTTCTGTCCAAACTCAGGTTAGAATGTATGTAACTCCTTGGATAGTCATAAGAATAAGGTAAATATTTTGCCAAAAATTTTCTATTTAATAAAGTAATTAACCCACAAGAAATAATTATATTATTGTAGTTTACAGTGATGTGAGTAGGAGAAGATACGTCATGTTTTAACTGATTGCTTTCAGATGCCTTATTCTTAAGAGTGCAGTCATCAGATTCCGTGGTTTTAGTTGCTGTCCATTGACCATATTTCCAGAATTGCATCTAAACTTAGACCTCATCCTGACCTCTGGCTTTATTCCTCTAATCTTTCTATATCACCTCTCAGGTAGATGTCACAGAGACTAATTCAATGCAATATGTACAAAATTGTGTGTGTATATGTGTGTATGTTTGTGTATGTGTAGTGTGTGTGTGTGTGTGTGTGTGTGTGTCTGTGTGTCTGTGTGCTAAAGATATAGAAGGAGGAAGAGAGTGAGAGAGAAAAAGAGAGATCAATTTTATTTATTTTGTCATCTGGCCTTTGTTTCTCCAACACTTTAGTTGTGTATCTGGTGCTGGGGTTTGAACTCAGGTCCTTGTGCATGCCAAGCAAGTGCTCTAAACATGGAGCCCCCAAAACTGTGTTTTTAATCTCCCTTCTTCTTATTCAGTTTCCTTCTCTAGCCCACAGACTAGTGTTCATGCTTTAGATTGTATATGCAGCATATTCGTCAACACTTTTTCCTGTTATTTTAAGTATTCCACACAGCCCTGCCATTTGACTTAGAAAATCTCCTTTGTGCTATCCCACATCTCTGCACTTCTGTTGTTTGCACCCTAAGTTACTATCCTTTTCAACTCAACTACCATCTTCTTGACCTTGCCTCCTATAATTCATTCTCTAGGCAGAAGTCAAAGAACATTATAAATAAAAAGCTGATTCTTTGGGGCTGGAATGGTTGCTCAGTGTTACAGTGCTTGCCTGGCATGAGTTCAAACCCGAGCACCATATACACAATGAAGTGTTAGAGCAATGAAAGCCACATGAAAAACTAAATAAAATTTATTCTCTCTCTCTCTCTCTCTCACTGTCCCTCTCCCTCTCTCTTAAAAAAAAATGGGCAGGGGCTGCAGCAGCTGCTCGGTGGTTACGGTGCTTGCCTGGCATGTGCAATTATGCTAGGTCCAATCCCAGCACCATGTACACACGAAGTGTCCAAGGAATGAGAGTCACATGAAAAACTAAATAAAAATTGCTTCTCTCTCTCTCTCTTACCGTCCCCTTTTTCTAAAAAAGAAAAATAAGACAACTCTTTGTTCTACACCCCTTTCACCCCTCTCCAAAGGATTTCCACCACTTCCTGGTCACAATGTAAACCAGGAAACACTCCTGGATTACTGTGTATATTTTAGACATCCTGGCTCTGACTCATCCATTACTTCTCCTCTCTGGGCCCTTTCTCTCCCACATACCCATTGGTCTCTTCCTTTCTGACTCAGTGTCCTTCTGTATAATTTTCCATTTTCCCCTGGGCCTCATACATTTGTTTCCTTTCCTTGTAAAGTGGTTCTCCCTCTCTCAACCAGCCATTTCCTGAGCTTATTTCTACTCATTGAAATGTGTTGACTAAAAACTCTATTACATTTTCAGAAAATTATTTCTTGATCCCTGCTAAAGAATTTGCATCTCCTGTTTTTATTTTTTTAGTGTAACTGCTCCATACTTTTCTTCAACTCTTATTGAAGTCCATGGCCACATGTTAATACCTATGTTAAGTTTAGAACAGAAATTGACAAGTGGGGCAGACTTTATGCTGCTCCACTTTATCCCTAGCATAGATCATGTAGTTACTCAAAACTGTTGAATGAACAAATATTTTACATAAGTACACTGAAGTGTGTTGATTGAGAACTTAGATTTTGCTAGATAGCATGTTGAATATATTGTGTAAATTAAAGTTCATAATGTCCTATGGTCCTGGTACAAGCATGTATCTCTTTAGTATAGTAATTCAGAAATTTTATATGTAGTCTACTATTACCTAAACCAGAACTAGCAAAAATGATACCTTCTTTGGGAACAGCTTCTTGTACTTATTTAGGATGAATTTATCAATATTACATAGAGTTCTACTCAAAATCCCACAATTTCCAGGCACACTATCCTCTAAGCAAGTTTGCTTCAGGCAAACTAAGATTATAAAGGAAAAAGAAACAGAACCACTGAACTGGTTTTGCAGGTACCTAAATCTCAGGTCTATTGGTAAAAAATGTGTGACTATCATATAGGAACAAGATGCAAGAAGAATGACAAATTTCATTTATACCAAAAAAATGCTTTCATTTGTATATTTCTAATGAATATTTGTAAACTATATTATTACTCTCTCTAAAGTACTATACCAACTTAAATTATTTAGTAAAATAAAAAAATTCTCCCTTTCTCATCAAAATAAGCATTTGACTAATATAGAATATAATTTTGTTTAGCTTTTATATCTATTGCTTTTCCTAAGCCCCCAAACATAGTTTGTATCTGTGCAGATAATATGCTTGTAATAGCTACAAGCCAAGTCAAATTTCATTGGTTTTTCTCCAAGAACGCTCAAAGAATTTACAGAAAAATGATCAATATATTTTTAATGTACATCAAGCCTGTGAACAAAGGAAATCCACAACAATTTAATCAGTCTTAGGGTACTGACAAATATATATTACACAACTGAGTTATTGTACCATCTAAAATAAATTTAGGTATTTTTGTGGTCATTGTATGAAATAAATGCCCCGAAATTTACAAATTGGTTTAGTTGGATAATAATTCTTTGAATTTTTGAATTTAAGTTAATGTTATTTGAATCTTTGAAGAAAAATTTGATGTAGACACAGATAACCTGAATAGAATTAAAGATAGTTTGAAGACCTTGACATTCAAAGATTAGATTAAGGACTAAATTGGTTTGATGCCTACTAGCTTAGCTTTATTTATACTTTTTTACAGTATATGAAAATATGTTGATAGAAATAGATTGATAATAATATTTATTTTTTCTTTAAAAGAGGAACAGACAGAGAGAAGGAGAGAGAGAGAAAAAAATGATAGAGACAATCAATTTTATTTAGTTTTTCATGTGATTTTCATTGCCCCAACACTTCATTGTGTTTGAACCCCTGTCCTTGCACATGCCAGGCAAGCACCCCCACTACTCAGCTACTTTTCAGCCACCACTGAGCCCCACATTGATAGAAATATTAAAGAAAAATTGGTAAAGATAGGCTTTTCCGGAGAGAATTATGTGCTTTGATTGTAGGATCCCAAGTGAAATTAATTTTGAATGAAACATTCAGATCATTTTGACTAATAAATCCTAAGATGGAAATGGTGATTCTAATAAATGATATGAAAACCTGCAATTATATAAATAATTTAATTAATATTTATTTTAAATTAATTATTTTCTATTTGCTAGATGATTTTAAATAGAAAAATATAAGACAATCCAGAGAAACTATGTGTTATATAGAGAGGGACAAGGATGTTGGAACACTTCTCATTGGCAGTGTAGTAAATGGGAAGACAATGGACTAACAACTTTACAGGAAAAAGAAGAACTGTCTGTTTAGAATTCTGGACACACTCAAACTGAGGATGAAATATTTTTTCAGACATATAATAAAGAAATAATTCATTAGCAGCAGATAAGTTGTACAAGAAATGTGAAAAGAAAGTATCCAGGCACAAGGAAAACGATACCACATGACAATATCTATACAGAGGAATGAAGAACACCACAAAAGGCAATGGTATTGTAAAAAAGAAAATGCATAATATTTTCCTTCTTTAAGTCTGAAATATTTGTAATATAATTGATGGTTTATTAAAAAAGAAGACTATAGTTTGAGACTTTAACCACCAGCAACCCAAATAAAATAAATGTGTGACAAAAGGAACGTTAAGATTGGAAGGAGAGAAATCAAGGTACAACGATTTAAGGGCTTTATATTAAATGTGAATTTATACATCATTTGAAGGTAGTCTAAGGATATTTTATAAATCCTAAGGTAATCACTAAAATTTTTTAAAAATGATAAGTAGGAGCTGGAGTGATGGCTCAGTGGTTTTACAGTGCTTGCTTGGCATGTGCTAGGACCCAGGTTTTAACCCCAGCACCACATACCCAATGAGGTTTCTGAGCAACAAAAGCCACATGAAAAACAAATAAAAATTGATTCTGTCTTTATCTCTCTCTGTCTCACTGTCCCTCTCTCTTAAAAGAAAAGATGAGTAATTAATAAAGCAAGAAAACAGAGAGGGAAAACAGTCTTGTTGAAATTATTCAATTAATCTAGAAAAGAGAAGGAATGGCAACAAAAAGAAGATGGGACAAATAGAAAACATTTGGAGAAATTATAGTCTGACACTTAGCTGTATGAATAATGCTAGGGAATGTACCTGTCAGTACCTCCAATCAAAGACAGAGAATATCAGATTGCACAACAAAATAGGACCATTAAGCTGAAGCTGCTTACAGGAAATGCAATTTAATTTTAACCAATAAACTGTTTAAAAGTAAAAAAAAAAAAAAAAAAAAAAAAAAAAAAAAAAAAAAAAAAAAAAAAAAAAAAAAAAAAAAAAAGAAAGAAAGAAAAAGGTGTAACATGCAAATACTAAACAACAACAACAACAAAACATAAAACAAAAAAAGCCAGAGTATAGGTATATTCATACCAAAGTATATCTCAGACCAAAAACTTTCAGTCCAAAAAAGGGAATATATTCAACACTTTCAGCTACATTACAACGTTGAACATCTAAGCTTAGAAACAAGATTAGGATGTATTCTTTCACCACTTCTATTCAAAACTTCTATTCAAGATCAAGTCAGCTCATTAAAGAAATAAAAATAAATAAAAAGTATATATTTTTAGAAACACCAAAATAGAACTGTTTTCATTTGCAGACAAACTGATCATGTATAGAGAAATGAAGAAAACTATTTTCAGACTATAATTGCCTAGGAAGATTTTGATGAAATCATAATAGTATCAATATAATAAGAAACACTTAAGAATAAATATTACACATAAATGACTAGTATATTGAAAATAACAAAGCCATGTTGCATGAAACAAGTTCCAAACACTGACAGTTATACCATGTTAATGAATAAGAAGACTCACTATCATTAAGATGTCTAGGCTCTCCCAGTTGTTTTTTGAGTCAAATGATCCCCCAACAAAGTCTCTATAAGCTTCTTTGGGTATTAATTGATAAGATTATCCTAACCCCCCCTCCTACCCAATTTAAAGGATCTAAAATAAACAAAAACATTTTGTAAAGATAAGCAAATTTGAAGGCTAACCCTTCTGGTTTTCAGACTTCTTACAAACCTGCATTAATCAAGATAATGTACCAGTATTGGAACATATAATTTGATAATAGCTATATAGTAAAATAATATTCCAACATAAAAAGAATAAACATCATCCAACTCTAAGAATGAAAAAAATGTTACAATGAGACAAAAGCTCGCTGTATGGAGTATTTCTCTATAATGTCTGTCTATTGTAAGTCAGGCAAATATCAAATAGTTTTATTCCTTCATTTCTATGTCAATAATCAATTTGACTGCAAATGAAATAGTTCTAGTTCCTTCTAAAAATAGATTATCCATGTATTGATTATCTATGTTTTGTATAAAAGTTTATTTCTGACTTGCTTCACATCATATATTGGAGTCAGCACTTCTTGAATTTGATGTATGACCCAAGGAGTCAGCCATTGGCATTTGCCTTGAAGAACATGATGCAAAATATGTGCCTTTGGTTTTTTTGCCTTCCTCTTGGCAGCTAATGAGAAAGAAGGGAAGGCTGAATAGCTTTACATGAGCAGCTCTGCGCTGAAAGCACAAAAGGCTGTGCTACATAAACACAAGGGATCTTTACCTTTTATTTTCATTGCCAATGTTGGCAGAGCATCTGGGGCTCAGAAAGGGATGAGCTGTGTTGTCCAGTGCTGACTCCTCTGTGTGTTTTACCAGAGGACTTGGAGCGGTTACTAAATAATTTTTTCCTACAGAGAAAAAGAGTTTATTTTCTACTCTATCACTTTGTCCCAATGGGTAAAAATATTTAGATATGATAGTTTTACCAACTTTTGATCAGCCTGTTGGTTTTTAAATTGATTTATTATCAGAGGAATTCCTCTTTTCACTGTAAAATTAAATTTGTATTACTATAGAGAAACTCAAAAAACTCAACTTAGAATCTTTCTCAGTGTAAATTTTCTTTTTGTTTTCACAGAACTGATGAACACTTTGGAATTTTAATTAACATTGAAGACTCAATTTATATCTGTTCTTACCCTTATATTCTCTCACATTATTTTATGTGCTCATACAAAAATTAAGTCTAAGTGTGTGATACGTATTTAACTTCATATTCACCAACGAATTCTAAAAAAAAATCTTTGGATTTTATAGTGCCAAATATTGAAAATATATATGGTATATAAATAGTCATAATTTTGTGTGACATATATTTTTTATAATAACAATAGTGGCCTTATTCTAGTATATTGTCATTTATGGTTGCAGGATATGATAGAAAGAAAACTAGATTAATCATTAGAAAACAAAAGTTCTAGTGTAAAATCTGCCTGTTTAGGAAATCGTCACTAAATTGCTCTTTATCTCATTTTCTACTGGAATATGAAAAAATGAGACAAGAAATACATCATTTCTAAAATCTTTCACTCTTGTCACCATTAAAGATGACAGTGGACCTGTGGTTGATTTCACTCGACTGCTAGCATATTCAAATGAATTGAGCTCAAATCATTTTTTTTCAAGATTTGAATTGAAATTTATTCTGAACATTTTAGTTAAATAATAGGGACAAATGTATCCCAAGGGAACACTAAATATTCTTCCACTCGGTAAAGACTATTTTTTACTGGTTACTCTTTTCCAAGACAATATGCCAAACTACTTGGATATAAAAAGGTCCACAACATTTTCAGAGTAAAAATTTACTACAAAAATGAGCAGGCAAATAATTAAAGAAATTGAATTCATGACACACTAAAATATGGTGTAGTATATTAAAGGGTATGATCAAAGGAACAGAAGAAGAAGTCTCTATAAGGGACTTAATTAAATTCTGCTCAATCTCAATGTGTTCACTTACTAGGAAGAAGAAAATTGTCAGCAAATTAACAGGAGTATAGGTAAATATCAGATATTGTGGCTTCCCCAAATAAACCATATTTGGACAAGGACTTGAATTCTTGATTATATTAAGGAATTTAAATTTTACTTAACAAAGAGTATGAAACAATGATGTACCTGGTTAACTCAAACTTTGCTTTTTTTTTTCTCAATATTAAAATGCACTCATAAGACTAGAACCCTGGCTTAGCAGTTACAGAGCTTGCCTGGCATGTGCAAGTGCATGAGTTCAAACCCCAGCACCATGTACACTACAATATCTAGTGCAACGAAAGCCACATGAAAAATTAAATAAAATTGATTCTCTCTCTCTCTCTCACTGTCCTTCTCTCTTAAAAAAATACACTCACAAAAATTTCTATGTAGAATTCCACCATATGAATATAAATTATTCTCTATTTTTACTCCTTTGGAAAAAAATAAGTGTATAGCTTTATAGCTTTATATTTTCTTGCTTTATTCAATACACATTAGGTTCGAGAACTGAATTAGTCTAGGAGGTGGCCAAAGAGAAGTGATTCAAAATCACCACTGTACCCAAGGATGCCTCTGTTAGTGTGTTCACTTCTGGCAAGTCAAGGATTCCCACAGTCTCAGTCAGGAATCCATTTATCATTTGTTATTGACTTTAATTATCTTTTAGGATGTAAAGTATAACTTTCCCTTTTAAAAATAATACATTTTATTAAAATGTGCAGATAAATTTAATTGAATGAATAAAAGTTGGAATTTATTTGGATTTTTTTCAGATGACTAACCGGCAGTTAAGATTCATAAAAAAGTGTGCTGCAAAGTATCAAAGCTTTATTTTGTTATTATTAAATAGTCAATTTAGGGAAATGTGCCAAAATATTAATTGTCCAATAAAAAGAAACTGAAATCCTTAAAACACCACCACAAATAAACTTCAATTCAAAATTCTGGAATTTGAGATTATGGTGGATTTCACATTAATACAGAATTTCACATTATCACCTACAGGTATACTTAGTTGCGAGTGCTATAACTTTAGTGTTTCTTTAGATGGTTTTATAGAAGCTGCTATAATATATATTAATTTTCCATTTTAATATATGCTTGTTATATAGGGATAGAGTCAAAAACAATCTTGGATCACTGTAAGAAAGTGGATTTGTTTTTATTTGAAATAAAACATCCAAAATAACCTGAGAAAGAAAAAAAATTAGTAAAAGCAATCAAATGTGGCAGCTATTAAATACCAACAGTTTTGTCACTAACAAAAGGCTAAAAGATCAAGGGAAGTCACAAATATAATATGGATGAGTATATATGACATATAACATGTATATATTATATTATGCATTCTATTTATCTATCATATAAATGAATGGTCAGAAATATTTTGGGCAAATAGAAAGTAGAAATACCATATTATTCAGCAATCCTAAATCTAGGTAAATATAAAGAGGGTTTAAAATCATGATGTCTATGAGATATCTGCACTCCAGTGTTCTTGCAGCAGTATTCACAATGGCCACAATGTGGAATGAACCAATGTATCCACTGAGGGATAAATGGATAAAGAAAATACAGTATATGTTCACGATGGTTTACTACTATTCAGCCTTTAAAAAGAAGGAAATCTTTCATCTAAGAGCATAAACGAGCCAAAAGGACATTGTGCTAAGTATAATAAGTCAGGAACAGAAAAACAAATACTACAAGATGACACTTGTATGTGAAATCTAAAAGAATTGATCTCATGGGAACAGTAGGATGGTAATTGCAACACATTGGGGTTGAGGAGACTGGCAGAGGTTCATCCAAGGACACAGAATCTCAGAACAGAAATAGGTTCAAGAGACCTATTATACATGATGGTCACTATGGTTCAATATTAGATACTTTTTTTAAAAAAGAGAAGGACAGTGAGAGAGTGAGAGAGACAGAGAGAATCAATTTTTATTCAGTTTTTCACATTGCTTAAGTTGCTTTGACACTTAGTTGTGTACGTGGGTTGCTGGGGTTTGAACCCGTGTACTTGTGCATGCAAGGCAAGCACCGTAAACATCGAGCCACTGTTCCAGCCCAATATTATATACTTTTAAATTAATAAGTGACTGTTCTCCCAACAAAAAATCAGTGACTGAGGTAATGCATTTATTGTACGGCTTTATTTTGCTATTCTACAAAGTAAATATATCAATCATGTGTACATGAAATATATATATATATGTGTGTGTGTTTTAGTTCTCAAGTAAGAAATGAGGAAATGCTTCTTGCATTTTTGCAAAAAATAAGCAAATGATAAAAAGTAGGAAAGACAATGACCACAAAAGTATAAAAATGAATTAATAAAAATGTTTTAAAATACTTACATAGAGAAATAAGTCTAATAACCTGGTCATTTAAAAATATTAATATTTAAACATCTGGAAAGCCTTATAGAAAGGAAGAAAATGTATTTTATAAATAGGAAGATCTGGGTTGGAGCAGTGGCTTGGCATAATACTTGCCTGGCATGGGCAAGGACTGGGATTCAAACCCCATCTCCAGGTACTCAATGAAGTGTTGGAGCAATGAAAACCAGATGAAAAACTATATGTAACTGATTCTGTCTTTCTCTCTCTCTCTCAAAATAGATGAATAAATAAGCAGATATGCATAACCACATATAAATAAAACTATCCATAGAGAATGCTATGTGAGCCACATGCCAACAAATTTCAAAAATGTAATTCTTTTTAACAAAATATGTATTACCAAATAGATCCATATAAAGGTGAAAAGGATAGACTTTCACACTTTTATAAATTGTTGGTAGATATAGATAATACACAAATATATAAAGAACATGGTCCAAGTAGTTTTTATAGTATATCTCCTTTTTAACTTTGAATGAACAGATAATTCCTATGATATTTGAATGATTTCAGTCATAATAATGCTGCATTATTATGCTAATGCCTTTGTAAATAACAAATTAATCACAAAAAATCTATCAATAAATTTCATATGCTTATAAAAATTCTAATTAATATATTAATGTTTTCTACCAACATATTAAAATAGTGAATATTTTTGCAAGTGAATAATTTATTTAAAATGTTTTTTCTCAACATGATGTTATCAATACACAAAATAAACCCTATCAGACAAATATGCAAATCAAACTTTTAATCACTTCAATAGATACTAAATAAAAAGTATTTATATTTTACAAATATATTTTAAATGGAAACCTTCATTTCTTTTTTGAAATTTTTTTGTGCATTATGTTTACATGTAATAGTGGGATTTTGTATTACATATTCGTACATGCTCACAGTATAACCATATAATGTAGTAATTTTCTCCCTTACTACTTCTCCTTTCTCTTACCTCTTTCCATGCCTTGGTCCTCTTCCTCTACTGGTCTCTGTTCTATTGTCATGAGATTTACATCCCCCTTACTATCTCCCCATTTTTTCTCTGGTTTCCACATATGAGAGAAAATATAGGACACTTGACTGAGATTGGCCTAATTTGTTTAACATGGTGCTTCCACATTCCACAATTTCACTCTTTATGTCTGAATAAAACTCCATTGTGCTTATATTCCACACTTTCCTTATATATTCATCCACTGATGAACACCTCAGCTGGTTCTATGATCTGACTATTGTGAATGGTGCTGCTATAAATGTGGGTATGCATGTATCCCTATATTATGATCACTTTAATTCCTTAGAATAAATACCTAGGCATAGTATAGCTGGGCCATATGGTGGTAAGGAGTTTCCAACAAATATTGCTAAAATAAACCAAAACAAATAGGAATTGAAGGAGGCTACAAAAATGACAGATTATTTCTGTATAAAAACTGCAGAGCATATAGACATTGACACACACACACATGCATTGGACGGTGGATGGTGGTGTCTATTATAGTTGAATACTTAGTAATCTGAAAACATTAAATAATTTTCTAATTATTGAAATAAAAAGCAAATATTATTTGATGTTATTTTCTCAGAATAATGTGAAATAATGTTGAAAATCTTTTAAAAGAACAGAATGAATGAGTTTTTGGGAATTCATTATTAGATTTCTCTATAGCATAAACAGACAGAAACATAAATGGAACAAATAACCTACTCACAATCAAGCAATAGAAAACTAAGATACGGGACTGGAGCGGTGGTTTGTCGGTTATAGCACTTGCCTGGCATTCCCAAGTCCACGAGTTCAAACCCCAGCACCCACGTAAACAACTAAGTGTTGGAGCAACAAAAGCCATGTGAAAAACTCAATAAAAATTTATTTTCTCTCTCTATCGCTGTACTTCTCTCTTTAAAAAAGAAAAAGAAGAAAAAGCTCAGATATAACAAAAGTACAAAATACCAAAGAATATTAAAAATGGTATGTGAGATTTAAAATGAGATTCATAGAGTTATAGTAAAAATTCAAACTAATAACTGATTACAAAAATAAAATATATTTATAATTGAGGATAAAATGGAAAAACCCAATCCAATGGACATTAAAATTGTTTCAGAATTCTCAAAATTATTCTAAGAAAGCATGGTAAATAAATGTCTAAGAAAATCTAAGAATGAAAAATAATGCCTTGTTTTGTTTTGTATGATTTTCTACAGATATACTATAATCAAACAGCATCATAAACGTGATAAGGTCAACAGATAGCAAACCAAGGTAACTCCAGAAATGATGAAAATACAAAGAAAAACCTGAAGTACAACAGGGGCATTTCAACTAAACAGGAAGTATGTTTTTAAAAAAATAAAATAAATGGCATTGATATAAATGGCTCTACATATGGGAGAAAACAGACCCCTGGCTCAAAACATATGCCAACTTAAATGGTCAATTTAAATGAAACTTTTTCTTTATTTTTATTTTAACTGAATAAAAAAGTCAATTTTAGAAAAAAAATTGACAAATTTGAATATAAAAATTGATAGATTCTGAAACATTTTTTCAAAATATGTATGAGAGTCTTGAAACCATTTTTGCATAATTTATGATGAAAATGGTATCTCTCAAATAGGAAATATTTTTGAAATAAATATGATACTCCAGTATTGTGAACAAGGTAAGTGGCTTAAATTTATATCTGACCCCACTACCTGGGGTAAGAAAAAAAACCAGATGCTAATGGAAATCTAAATTGCTCTAACTTTCTGGACAGAAAAATAAAACAATGGAACAATATTTAATGGTATAAAAATGTAAGTCTTTTAATTCAGGAGTACAAATTTTGAGAATATGTCCTACAGAAATAAGAAACAATAGAAGTTCAGGGAAACCCACTGTTAATCATCAATAGAAAAACAGAAAACATTTTTATATCTATGATGTAAAATCTACATAGGTAGAAAAACAGAATGCATTTTTGATCTGTGTATAATGTCATGAAAAAGACTAGTGCCCAATATGTAAAACAATTGGTAAAATACTGCGTGACATGATCACCATATAGCAAATTAAAAATATGTTCATATGTGTAAAATGAAAAATTAATAAAAAAACTCCACATACATATTTACATCTAAGAAAAAATTTAAGTCAAATAACACATTTTCTACAGGACAGTTACCTGAGGTTATGATTGTATTCTGTATTCATTACATGCTACAGTGAAATTTATTGCTATTGTACTTTTAAATTATGGAGCTAAGAAGTTTCAAAAAATTAATTTATTAAATGTTGATATTAATTATAATGCTGTAATCAGTGTCAAAATTAGGAAAAAACCTATATGTCTTGAAAAAGAGCATCATTGCCATCTTCTGGTTATGTATTCCCATTGCAGCTGCATAGTCCCTTGAAAAACTGTGATGACAGATGACTAAACAGCTAGAACTATAATGGAAAATAGGTGATAGATAAGACTATCAAGATACTAAAAGACGGTAATATATTCCCTATGAAATATTTTTTCCTATTCCTTATATTCAATGTTAAGCTAAGTGCAAATCCTATTTAGTGATAACAAGTTAAAGGAATATATCTAGAAGGCAATTTAGAACTTAAAAATTTTAAATTGAATACATTGCATTATTAATAATTAATAATTTAAATAATTAATAATTATAATTATTATATTATTATTATTATAAATTAATGATTTTCCATATGTTTCATGACTGAAACCACTGACATGAAAAATTAAAATCTGTCTTTAATTTTAAATTTGTCAACTATCAAAATTTACTAAAACTTAGGAAATTTTTTATGAAAAAATTAAATACCTAACTCATGAAATTTCAAATACTTAACAGCTTACATAATTTTGATGCATAAACAAGATATTAAGAGGATAGTGCCCATATTTCAAGTGACACTTGTCCTTGTACAAAAAATACACAAGCAAGTCATGCAGGTCAAATTCATGGAATCTATAGAATTAGAGAATAATATTGAGGCATTACTCTGGCAGTCTTTTTAAATTTCTCTAAGTCTGTGACTTCATGAATTACATATGATTCTTGAGTCTGCCTTAGCAGACATGTGTATTTATTGTGATAATCATGGAAGAGTAATGAAGTACTTAGAAACTTCAAGACACTACGCCATAATAGTTGAGCTAGCAATGAAGGCAATATGATACATAATGCCAGAGTTAGTGAAAATAGAGGAAGATTTCATATGGAATGAGACTTCCAATCAGATCAAGTTTTATCTAGGCTTTAACATTATGTGCAAATTGAAAGATAATTTTATAAAATAGTTTTATTAGTAAAGCAAGTAACCTAGCAATATGTAATTTATATTACTTAATACTCTGACAATATTACACACAAAACACACACTAGGCACTCTTTAAATTAATTTTCCTTTGATGTTTTAAAGTACAGTGTTGAAGTACTACATCAGGACAAGTATGCAGTTTGTAAATCAAGAATGTTAATATAAATCTAACTCTATAGATTTATATTAGAGTATCACTTTACACCAAAGGTAGCAATTGCAGCTAAAGTATTCTTATTTAGGTAATTGTTACTTAAATGATTCAAGTTAGGTTTTGAACTCATTCAGATTAAGTAATGTCATAACTGATTCTCCTCTTTACACGGTTTCCTTCAGAAGAGACTCTAAACTCACAATCTACTGCCAAACTTCTCTCGTACCTGGCACATGAAGTCAAATTATAACATGCAGAACAAATAACTTCCTCCGCTTTGATGTTTTGTTTTTATTCATTTGTTTCATTGTTGTTTTTGTTGTTTTGAGAGAAAGGGTGAGAGAGAGAGAGAGAGAGAGAGGAGAGGAGAGGGAGAGAGAGAAATTCAATCTTATTTAGTTTTTTGTGTGGCTTTTGCTGCTCCAACACTTAGTTGTGGACTTAGTGCTAAGTTTTGAACCGGGGTCCTCTCACATGCCAGGCAAGTCAAGCACCTTAACCACTGAGCCACTACTCCAGTCCCATGTTTTCATTTGTTTTAAAATCTACTCCTGACACATCGAATGCTTTGTAAGATGCAACATTTGGGAGATTCTTGTCAATTTCCGAATTGAAGTGGCTCCAAATCATCATATTGGATTTTCTTTACAAAGCAGCAGTGGGGAGGTCTCAAAAGTCTCATAATGCCTGCTAATTGCACAAGCAAGAAAATAACTTATTAAAAATTTCCTTAAAGCTCTAACTTGGGAATTACAGGAAAATCCCCCCACCAAATAACACATTTGACATTGGCTCTGGGACTCATTTTACACAGCATGAGGAACTGAACATAATCTTGCTGCAGACAACCTTGAAGTTGGCTGTGACTTGAGGAATCTAGATCATGCCATCTCTATTCTTCTTAGGAGCCTTCCATCGGGAGCTTTCCTGCCTTCATCTTTCTAACGTGATTTGCTAAGAAAATTTCCTCTGTGATTAACCTCTTAACAATGAGAAGCAGTAATATATTTTGTGACTTTTCTCCTTCAAGCCTGTTCTGAAACAATCACAGAATAATATAATATACTATTCTTAAAAACATCACTTCCAGGGGCTGGTACTGTGCCTCAGTGGTTTCAATGATTGCCCTGCATATGTGAGGACATGGGTTTGAACCCCAGTACCACATACACAAGGAAGTGTCAGAGCAACGAAAGTCACATGAAAAACAAAATAAAATTGATTCTCTCTCTTTCACTGTCCCTTTCTCTTTAAAAACAAACAAAGAGTATTACTTCCAGCAGCAAAGAGAAAAGTGAGAGAGGAAATGACATAATATGAAAAAATAAAAAGAAAATTAAAAATTGGTTAAATATATAAAAAAATATACTAAGCTTCAATATGTTCTGCAGTTTCACTGAGGAGCGATGCCTTCTGCCTCACTGCTTCTTAGAAGGATTCCAAACTTGGTTTAGTCCTCCGCTGTTTGCCCTTGCAACTCTTAGTAGTGTTTAAAGTTCTCTCCTGATTTGTTTTGCAGTGTGTCTTGCAATTATGTTGTCAGTTCTCAATAATCCAGAGAATCTAAGTAGAGCAGGTCTTTCCTTTTTATAGGTTTTACATATTAACTTTCCTCTTAAGAACCTTTCCAATCACTGGCAAAGTTCTTATTCTGAAATTGATCAAAGGCCCCAAAGGCCCATAACCTTACCAAATTTCCCTTAGATTCTGTTACCGATAACCCTGATTATTTTGAATACACCAATGATTGAAGTAGTACTCAGTATTTGGTACAGTAATTAAGCTTTTAATCATTTCAAGCTGCATAAATTAACACAGTTAGCAATGTTGCAACAGTAACAGTGAGGAGAAATACCCAGACTCAGACACAAGGAATAGGCTATTTTTAGCATCTCTGAAGACTGGGTGTAGGAGATGGATGGCCATACAGATTATTCAATTCGCTACCTTCCCAATTGGCTTATCATTAATTCCCTTGATTAGCTCAGCTTTTAGGCACATTGGAAAAACAGAGATAATATTTTTATTCTGAGGAGAGTCAGAAGAAAAACAGGGATGTAAACAAAAGAGTGGCTGAAATAGCTTTGCAATGCAGAAGACAAAGAAAGGCATAATTGAGGACTCAAAATAATGTTCTAGGCTCATGTGCCTAGCCAGGAGGCACATACAAACAGTCTTGCAGTTTGCACAACTTTGGCCCCAGAAGTCAAAGTACAGACAGGTCAAACAGCTGCTCTTGCTTTATTTGGGAAACTGCAGTGTGCTGATTATAGCTTAATTCTATATCATTTGAGGCATGGTCCACCCAAAAGCTTAGCGACTTGAAAGAAAAGGAATTCCCTGCATTAGTTTACAGATGATAACAAACTTTTATAAGGTGAATTTCAAAAAAAAAAAAAAGAGAGAAGGAAAGCGAGAGAGAGAAAGAGAAAGTCCATTTCCATTGAGGCTTTCACATGGCTTTTGTTGCTCTGACGCTCAGTTGTGCACGTGGGTGCTGGGACCTAAACCCACGCACTCATGCACCCTGGGCGCCAGTTACTGGCGAGTCACCACTTCAGCCCTATAAGGTGAATTTTTGACTTCTTCCCAAGAAGGCCTATTTTGCCAAATTCAATCCAACCAAAGATGATTGAGCAAACATACCCTGTTTATCAAGAATTAGATGATTGCAATACATTTGTTTTACAATAAATCTTAGACTAGTTATTAGAAGCTCTGTGACTATTTCTCTACCTCTAATGAGACTGCTCATTTCCACATAGTAACTTGTCTAAAAAAATCAAATCTTCTCTGTTAAAAGAACTGCTAGTAATTTAAAAGAAAATTAGTTTTCATAATTTGTAAAATTAAGAATAGCTCTTAACTATGTTTTAGTAAAATATGTAATTCCAAATCAAATATGAATATTATCCTTGAATGGTATCATCAGAGAAATCTTTCTAACTTGGTTAATTATTCAAACTTTTTAACTTTATATGCATATGATCTTGAAAAGTATATATGCTAGTCCATAGTTTAAACTACAGTTTTGATTGCTGTATGATTTTATAACTTAGCTTCATATTCCATCTCACCCCCAAAAGATTATCCATTCATTTGTGGTATAGCACTTTACATCTGATGTAGTTGGTTAAGAATATGATGAGAAAATAAAGTCATAAAATACTTTATCAAAAGAAAATGCCAAATACCAACTTTAGTTTGGAAACAAAAATATTTAATTTGGCAAATTAAGTAATACTCCCCCACACATATGCACTTTCTGTTCAAAAGATTCTTCTGAATGTATTTTTATTACAATGAGGCAAATATTTCAAGAAATTAAGAGCAAAATATTTGAAACATAAGTTACTGCTGCTCCTTTTAAAAAATCTGTAATTACAGTATTTAGGAATCATGTAGAATTTCTCATCAGTGTTCCTTTTCTGTTTTTGTTTATCTAAATGACCCAGGACTTCAAAACTGGTCAATTTCATTTATTCTTGAGGGGTACTTGGCAGAGGAGTTGGGGACTCTTAGGGATAATCCACTCTAAATGTGGTCCATTCCACCACGGGTTCTTCAGCATCATCTTTCCCTTGCTTCACCCTTCTTTCTGTGTCTTTGGAGACACCAGGACACAGCTGGATGGTCCCCACTCACAGAGAAAAGATAAGAAGTGCTTCCCTTAAGACGTGAACAGTTCCAGACAAGTGATCTACAGAACTGCTTAAAAATTCCATAGTGAAAATATTCAAAAACAATAGAAGACTGTTCACTATAAGAGTTTTCCTGAAGTACATGACAAAGCTTGCTTGAAGTAGAATGTAGACTTAAACACCTACTTATTATCTATTTATCTATTTATTTATTGGTCCCAGAGATTGAAACCAGCATTTAACCCCTGAGCCATTTGCACCACATTCCCAACCTTTCTTTTTTTTTTTCTTTGGAGACAGGGTATTACTAAGTAGCTTGCACCCTCCGTAAGTTGCTAAAGCTGGCTTTGCACTTGTGATGCTCCTACCTCAGCCTCCCAAATTGCTGGGATTACAGGTGAGCAACACATGCCAGGCTAAGTCAATAAATTTCTGATTAAATTTTTGAAAGAATATTAATACTAAAAATGGAAGACTTCTGAACTGCTGTCTATCTAATTTTCCTGGATTAAGTAGGCTTTTTTGTTTAGCTTTGTTTTACATTTGCTCATACCTACTGGTCAGGCAGAATATTGTCTGATCAGTAGCTCTTAGGAATTCTTACTCCTTTATGAATAATGGCAAAGTATTGAATCTTGCAGAATCTACTGAAAATAATGCTCAAAAAAACCCCCAAAACCTGAGTTCTATATGTGGTTTTATCACTGAAAAGTTATATATTTAAGGTCAATATAGGATCTCAGTTTTATATTGCCTGTTTGCTAAATGAGATTTTCTGAAGATATCTTTTTTTTATTTTAAATATTTTTTATTTTTGAACAACCTTACAAGATTTTAACAAAATAATATAAAATGTGTATAAAATGTGTATATATTCTGGATATTGCAATTATCCCCAGGAGTGCCCCCCCAATTACCCTCCCTTATCCCTCCCTTCCCCTTCCCATTATAACTCTAAAAAAAGTATTAGATTGTAAAGCATTACATCTTATCTGGATTGAACTCATGTTTCTAGACCAACTTTCTCATTGTCCAGGGTCTAGTCCCCACCTCCACAGATGAGTGGAGACAATCGACCCTTAGATCTCTGGGTTAAGCTGATTTTACTCATCATGATCTCTTCCATAATTATCCATTTACCTTCGAAGGCTGCAATATAATTGTTTCTAATTGCTGTGTAATATTCCATGGTATAAATGTACCACAGTTTTTGGATCCATTCTTCCTGTGAAGGACATCGGGGTTGTTTCCATAGCCTAGCAATAGTAAATTGAGCTGCTATGAACATCGATATTGCTGGGTCACTGTAATGTGCTGATTCTAAGTCCCCTGGAAAGAAACCCAGGAGTGGAATAGCAGGGTCATATAGTGAACACATCCCTAATTTTTTAAGGATTCTCCATACTGCTTTCCAGTGGGGCTGTACCAGTCTGCAGCTCCACCAACAGTGTGTTAGTGTGCCTATCTCTCCACAGCCCCTTCAGCATCTATTATTGCTTATTTTCTTCATCTTTGCCATTCTGACTGGTGTAAGGTAATATCTTAATGTAGTTTTCATTTGCATTTCTCTGATTACTAATGATTTAGAGCACTTTCTCATGTATTCATTGGCTTGATCAATGTCCTCTGGTGAGAAGTCTATATTAGCTGTTGGCCCATTTATCGATTGGGCTGTTGGTGTTTTTGTAGCTGACATTTTTGAGTATTTTATAGATTCTGGATATGAGACCCTTGTCTGAGGAATCATAGTCCATGATACTCTCCATTTCTGTAGGAAACCTCTTGACTCTTTTGATTGTTTCCTTGGCAGTACAAAAGCTTTTTAGCTTTATGACATCCCATTCACTGATTTTTGACTTTA
>PVKS010008643.1:18123-67573 GCA_004027875.1 Aplodontia rufa | reverse complement strand
CAGTGATTGCTGGTGGGACTTTTTCTAACAGCTAACTTTGATCAGGGAATGGATAGGGAAGCAGAGAAGAAACCACAATTTAGCTTTCATTTTGAGAGTAAAAAGCGGCACAGGTTTCTAGGACAGCAAATGTTAAACTGGGCCTGTTTTGCCAGCGATCCAGCTGCTTGGTGAAGGTTCTTGTAGGCAAGAGAGGCTATGCTAACACACTCAAGCAAGGAAGCACACTTACACAAGGAGGAAGGAGCTGCTCGGAACACAAGGACTCGGGAAGAAAGGCCACAGGACCGCGGGCTTATGAACGGTCCCTGCACACCTCCGTCACCCTCACAGGTTGCTTGAGTCCAAATGCCATGTTCCCCAAAGCCATCTTCAGATCTCACCCTGGGACCAACCAGCAAGGCTGGGTGAGGTGTCCTGCTCAGGCTCTGCAGGAAGGGCTGTGTGACACAGGCCAGGGGAGTACAGTGCACCGGGGCACCCCACACACACCTTCCCTGCAAGGCTCCTGGGGATCATCTCAGCACTGCTGAGCAGGGCATCTCTCCTCGGAGGCAGTGAGGCCTGCCTTCCCTGGTGACGAAGACGAGGTTTATGAAGGTCACAGGTAGAAAAAGAAAGGCAGGACTTAAACCCACATCCCCAAGCTCCAAAACTAAATCCACTCACTGCAAGGGTAGAACGCAGACACAGCAGGTGAGTGGAGACTGCACCAGGACCACCCTGGCTGGACCTTCACAGACTGGGCTCCAACTCAGGAAGAGGTGGGGAGAAGGGAGGAGGTGAGCCAAAGGCCCCTGAGCCTGCACCTAACCCCGCTGTAAGGAATCTGTGTCGGGGCAACTCACCGCCCCCAGCCGCTGTTCTCTCCTTCCCAGTAGTAATAACATTCTCAGTAGAATGGATTGCTGCCCACCTAAAGCTACATTTTCAACCTCCCTGCAACTAGTGGCTACATGCTTCTGGCCCAAGGGATCTCAGCAAAAGTGACACATACCCGTTAGGTGAATGTCCTTTCTCTTTCTCCCTTTTCTTCACTCTGGAATGCAGAGTTAATGGCAGGAGACAACGCAGCCATATTGGACCATGAGATGAAAGTCAGATTTGAAGATGGCGTGGAGCCCCAAAGTGGGAGGACCCTGGGTGCCTGATGATTAGAAGCGTCCTGCCCATCACTGCCAGCTCAGACTTGCTCTCAAGTCCAGGAGGTAATTTCAAAGCAGTCAGATTGAAGTAATAAAATGCTACATGTGAGGGACAGTATCCTAGCACCCTGTAAATGCTGAGTGTTTTCATGATTGATAGAGACTAAAAACACAGGAGAAAGGATAAGTATATTTGACAAGGGCTTTAATAGTAATTTCTCTGCTTGAATTCTTTATCTACTTAAAAATTTTAAGTGACTCCTCTGACTCCCATGAGAAGTCCAATTAACTTGGGGATTAAGTAGGGGCAAACATGGAACCATGGGGAACCCAAGGGGGAAACCATGGCCTGGCACCAGCCTTGGCTTGCTCTGTCATTATACATTTGTTCTTAATTGTTTGATGATGAATCCCTCCTAATTGTAAGACCATGTTTAACAAATAAAAAAAGAGAGAAAGAAAGAATGTGTGTGAGAGAGAATCAATTTTATTTTTTTATTTTTCATCTGGCCTTTGCTTCTCTGACACTTAGTTGTGTACGTGATACTGGGGTTTGAATCCGGGTCAACATGCATGCCAGGCAAGTGCCATTAACTGCTGAGTTCCAGCTCTGTATTTTAGGTACTCTTAAAAGTGCCCTTAAATTGGGTATGTACAAATGACTAAATAAATTCTGATTGTGCTCTAAAAACATTTTTAAGTGACTATATATAATAAAAATGATTAATAAAGTGTATTCCATCAAGCAAAAATTTTAAGGACTTGGAATTTCTGACATAGGCATTCTGTTTCAGGGAATTTTTTTTCTCACAGGAAAACTTTTCTCCAGGTATTTCTGCTTTGAACATAACTACAATGTAAGTGTAGACTTTTGGCACTTGTGTGAGATTTTTCTGGACTAAATTCCTTTAAAGCACAAATTTTTAATCACTGAGTATAAGCATTAAATATTTTAGACTTTTAATTATGGAAAATCTA
This sequence comes from Aplodontia rufa, assembly GCA_004027875.1. Classification (NCBI taxonomy): domain Eukaryota; kingdom Metazoa; phylum Chordata; class Mammalia; order Rodentia; family Aplodontiidae; genus Aplodontia; species Aplodontia rufa. The sequence continues at coordinate 65,450 of PVKS010008643.1, read as the reverse complement.
AAATATATACATAATTAGAGAAAGCAGCATAATGGATCCCTGGGAACCCATTGCGAATCTTCATCTACCAGCTCTTGGACGATCTATGTGGTCTTATTCACTACCAGCACCCCCCCCAGGTTACCTGGAGGCAAATCCCAGATATCCTATCATTTCATCCATTAATAGTTTAATACGCATTTAGTACTCTATTTGAAAAACATGATCACAATAACATTATCCCACTTTAAAAATCAATAATTCTTTATTGTTATTGAACATACAGTGTGTAACTTTCCCCAATTATGTCATGATTTTTTGTTTTGTTTTGTTTTAAGAGAGAAGGACACAGAGAGAGAGAGAGAGAGAGAAAATCAATTTTATTTAGTTTTTCACGTGGCTTTCGTTGCTCAGACACTTGGTCGTGCACGTGGTGCTGGAGTTTGAACCTGCGTCCTCACGCATGCCAGGCAAGTGCTGTAACCGCCGAGCCACTGCTCCAACTGCAATTTTTTTTTTTTTTGTAGAATGCAAATAAACTCCACACATTGCGCTTGATGTGTCTCTCTTACGCACAGGCTGCCTGGTCTTTATGGGAACGACTGATGTTTCTGACGTGCTTTCGATGCGGCTGGCTTGAGACAAGCCAGAGCCTCTGCAGCCCTGGTTCTTGGGGCAAGTCTGTGGCTGGGACAGAGCCAGGGCAGAATCCAGCCCCAGTCTCTTCTCTGGCTACAACATCCCAGCTCTTTTTAGGACTTGGAAAGGTGCCAGATTCCCTCTGGGAGCAGCCAAGGCAGATTCAGCCAGAGCCTGGGATTCCTCTCCCAGGTGGAGCAACAGCTGTTCGGAGACCTGGGCAGCTGTGCGGAGACCTGAGCTGTAGACCTAAAGGATGATCCAGCTCAGGGATCAGCAAATCGTTTCTATGAAAGGCCACTGAACACGTATTTCAAGCTGAGCAGAAAGTGCAGTCCCGGTGGCTGCTTTCAACTCTGCTGTGGAGTGCAAAAGCAATCAGTGTGTGAACCAGGGAGTGAGGCTGTGTTGCAATAAAACTTTATTTATGCACACAAACTTGAATTTCATAGAACATTAAAGTACAATATCACTATATATTGCAACGCATAATTATATATAACTATGCAATATATAATTAATATTAGCACATTATATGCTGTATTAGAATATAAAATAATATAACATCTGTGTCATAAAATATTATTCTTTTGTTTTCAACCAATTAAAAATGTTAAAATAATTCTTAACATGTGGGCCATACATAAACATGACAGAATGAATTTGACCTGTGGGTTGTGGTTTGCTGGTCCTTGATCTAACCCAACCTTCCCATCCCTTACAGAGAATTTAACGTAGGACCAGAGAGATGAATTAATTCATCCAAAGCCACACAGCAGATCAATGACAAACCAAATCAGAAACCAAGTCTTTATCCCTTACAATGCACAAAAGAATTCCTTAATATGCAGGAATCGTGTGTCTGGAACCATTTGAAAGGCCAAGGACAGAGAACTGGAGCTGATCCTCTGCCATATGGCGACAGGATGACAACAGAGAAGCCGTCTGCAGGGCCTGTTTCCTAGTAACCACAGCCTCTCTGATGACAAATTGCCCTGACTTGTTATTTATAACTTATTTCCCAATAGAGAGGGTGAGTGATTTGATTATATTTAGTTACAAGAGCCCGGGAAACCCTGATCTACCATCTCAGGACAGACACACACGGCCACAGCTGCCAGGGGGTGGGAGTGGAGAAAGCAGCGGGGCACGGTGCTGTCCCTGTGCTGCCCAAGGGTCACATAGAGCGGTCATTTACTGCCTGACACAGTTGCAGGGGGTGAGGGAGCAGAGGGGGCGGCTCTGACTGCACAGCGCGGAGCTGGCCCGGTGGTCCCTCTGCCCCTTGCTGGGTGCGGGAGGCGTCTGCCGGTGTTGCCTCCCTTTCCACTTTGTGAACATTGCTTTGCTTCTGGCTCCTGATGATGATCTCTGTCTTGATCCCCTAGAAAACTGGATGATTTGACGTCCACGGAGGGAGCACAAAGCATTACCCAACCACAAACAGCCTACAAACATAGTGGCCTCAGCCGGCCGGAGGCAGGAGGTTGCAGGTAGTGTCAAGTAGACCCACAGGGCAGGGGACGACCCAGAGACCAGCGCTGCCCAGCCCCAAATTCCATAGACCTTTCAGGCACAGAGAAGGAAGCAAATTGCGCAAGGTCACCCAACGGGTGCAGCAGGCCCAGGTCTCCTTACTCGCTGCCTTGAGATTCTTCAGAAGCCTGAGCAGCCCCTAAAACCAGGCAGAGGCGGTGCTCACGGGAGGAGCCACCGCAGAGCCATCGCTTCTGTCCGCAGAGCCAGATAGGCAGTGCCATCGCACGATTGCAGGAAGGCAGAAGGGGTGACACTAGCTAAAACAACAAGAAACAAAGCGGAGTTCACGAGGTGCTGGAGGACGCCAAAGGAAGAATCCAACCCACGCTGGGGGAACGTGGTTCCTGGGTTCCGTGGCTCAGCGTGGCTGGATGTCCCTTCTCTGGACAACAGGAATGAGCACCACTCAGGGAAGCTGGGCGCTTAAAGGCAGCAGTCTGGGTGTTTCCTCTCATGCGAATACGCGCACTTTTTAAAGTGAGCCCCTACAGCTGATGGTGGTTCAGTCCATTATTCATTTAGGGTCAGGTCGAATGCTGTCCTTTCAGCTCTCCACCAAGTGCTTCTCCCTGTCACACCCTCACAGGCATGCAAGATGCGTACTGAATGCCACGGTGACAAGGACTGCGGAAACCAGAGGATGCCTGGCTTGCACGTGCAGAGGGAAGAGGGCGAGGGAAAAGCAGACAACCCTGATCTGTCCAGGATGCGGGACCAGGAGGTTGACGAGGGTTGCTTCTGGGGTCCCTGCAGCAGTCTCTGATCCAACAGGACAGCACGGGTGACTTTGGAAACAGCTCTCACAGGCTGGAATGGTGGTTCAGCGGTTACGGCACTTGCCTGGCATGCACGAGGACGCGAGTTCAAACCCCAGCACTATGTACACAACTAAGTGTCAGAGCAATGAAAGCCGTGTGAAAAACTAAATAAAACTGATTCTCTCCCTCCCTCTCTCTCACTGTCCCTCTCTCTCTGAACAAAAAGAAAAAGAAAAGGAAAGAGCTCTCATGTTACGTTCATTCTTGATGCTCCTCTGGTTTTGGAGAACTTGGTTGGAACCCAGGGCCTTGTACATGCCAGGCAAGTGCTTTCTCACTGAGCCACTCCTCCAGCACCTGTTCTGTTGTTTTTTAAGAGAGAGAGACAATGAGAGAGAAAAAGAATCAATGTTTATTTAGTTTTTCATGTGGCCTTCCTTGCTCCGAGACTTGTGTTGTGTACGTGGTGCTGGGGTTCGAACTCACGTTCTTACACATGCCAGGCAAGCACAGGAACCGCCGAGCCACTGCTCCAGCCCCCAGCCCTTATTCTTTATGGCAGGTCTGGTCTGTGTTCATGCTTTATGAGAGCACAGTGAACTCTCTTAACGAGCCAACACCCACCACCCCAGCTTGCACCTGGGTTCCAAGATCCCCCTGGACAGTGTTCCTCCACACCCCAGTGCCTAAGTTCCAGGGCCATGAGGTCATCCTCCCACCTGGCCAATCAGCACCTCTCAGATGCTGGGTGATGACCCAGTGAGATGTCACCCTGGAATTCTGGAGCTACTGGAAATTGGCGTGGCCTTGCTGATGAGATTAGAGCTAATCACCCTCGTCTCCCCCACAGGGAAGCCTCCCTAAAAAACACAGCAAGCCCAAGCCCGTGGCTGGGGAGAGGCCACCTCCAACAGCGTCTGAGCATATTCAGCCACTTCTGTTCAGAACTTTCCCCCAAATTCAAGCAAGACCCCAAACTCTCTTGATTCCACTTAAACCAGTTTACACTGAACGCCGTTCCTCACTGTCAAGAGCCCTGGCAATGCATGCAGGGAGGCCTGAAACAATGGCCCATCCTCCTCGCAGGGTCCTTTGAGCTAACTGCGACCTGCCACCTCCTCGGGTTTTGGAGCAGATGTAGGAGGTGACCTGGGCAGGAGCTTTGAAGGGAAAGGGCTGAACGTCCTTGCACTCTCACCATGCACCTCTGTTTGAAGTGTCCATGCGTCTGTTAATGTCTCCTCCTAACCACCTAATAAGGAGAGGGAAGTGAAGCAGAGAGGTGAAATGAGGGCCAGGAGGCTGCCACTGGGGAGCCCTGGTGGACCTGCCCTGCGCCCAAGGTTCACGACTGTGGAACGCTGTCCCCTGGAGCGTGGGCAGGACTGTCCTTGCTTCTTATGAAAGAGCACGGCAGGGGTGATGGGCTGTCCCTCCTGTGACTGTTACCCTATGTGGCAAGGAGAGTGGGTTTATAGATGAAATTAGGGTTCCTGATCTAAAGTGAGACCGGTCGCCCTGGGTTGCTGAACTCATCAGCTGCCCTCTTCATGCAGCACAGGTTCCCTGCGGGATAGGAGACTTCACCCCCTCGTCTCTGCTGCTTGGAGGAAACAAGTTCAACCAGGACAAAAAAGCAGGATCTGCCAGCAGCTGCGTGAACTTAGGAAAGAACCCAAGTCTACAAGAGAGCGCCAGGCCCAGCCGGCAGCCAGAGCAGCCTGAGCAGGGGACCAGCTGAGCCGGGCCGGGACCCTGACACTCGGACACCATGACACAGCACGTGGGCGCTGGGTCTGTGGCATTCTCAGATACAGCGAACGCTCACTAATGCAAAAGAGAAGCAAAGATGCCCACCGAGAGGCCCTCGGGTTCTTCCTGACACTACTTCTGACTCGCGGGAGAGGTTTCCCCCACACCAACCAGCACTCCAATGCCAACCAGCAGTTCTGACACTATGTGCTGGAGTCCCCATGAGATGCAGCAGGTCTGAGGGCTGGGACGGCCCTGGCTTCGACCCGTCTCCAGTGCAGCGGGCAAGGCTCACCTTTACGGTGGTCTGAAAGCTCAGCCCTTAGTGCTCAGGAAAGCACACAAGGTGACCCACGTCGCATCAGGAAACGGGCTCTGCCTGCTTATGTCAGTGCCGTTCTGCTGAGCTGGGCCGAGCAGCTCCGAGAACACTAGGCGAGCGCTCTGCCACTGAGCTGTGTCACATTTCTGCTTTCCGTATTTTCAATTTACAACCCACCCGTTGGAACAGAAATCCACCTTAAGTCAAGGAGCAACCGTCCTGGGTCCCCTGCATTTCTGACTACTTACTACAAGTCAGGGGTTCCCACCTCCCCCCAATAACTTGATAGAAAGGCTCATGGAACTCAAAAAGCCCCTCTGTTTCCCAGTTTATTAGAAAGATCCAAATGAACAACCCAGTGAAGAGGTGCATGAGGGCAGGGCCTGCAAGGGTCCCAGTGAGGAGCCTCTGTCCCCAGGGGAGCTGAGTTGCCACCCTGCTGGCTCCCCGGGTGCATCTGCCAGCTGAGATGCCCCCGGGACCCTGTTATTTAGAGGCGCTCATTACACAGGCATTGTTGATTGGAGGATCAACTCAGTCTCCAGCCTGTCTTCCCTCTCCGGTTCAAACATGATCCTGAAGCTGCCAAGGGGCCACCAAGATCAGCTCACAGAGGAAGGTGACCTTTCACCTTCCTCACTCTGGAAAAGCCAAGGGTTTTAGGATCCAGGATCAAAGGCTAAGTATACATTTCCCATTGTAACACTGTGGTTTTGAAGGCCTTTCAGATCTTGGCTGGGGTCATAACAGCAAGTAAGTTTCCAAAGGCATGAAGATGGAACATTTTATTTTATTTTGTTACCAGGGATTGAACACAGGGGCACCTAACCACTGAGCCACGTCCCCAGCCCTGTTTAGTTTTCATTTTGAGACAGGGTCTCGCTAAGTTGCTTAGGGCTTTGCTAAATTGCTGAGGCTAACCTTGAACTTGCAATCCTCCTGTCTTAGCCTCCTGAGCTGCTGGGATTACAGGTGTGTGCCACCACGTCCAAGATGGAAACTTTTACAGGGGAATTGGAACCTACACAAGAAAACACTGATTAAAGGGTAGAGCTTTCAGATAAATCACGATCTTTATAAATCTATGAGATAAGTCAAAGGAAGCATGGAAGTGAATCTCAGAGAGACTGAAGAACTTCGCCGAGGTCGAGCAGTTACTCGGAGAAGCTGAGACTGGCTTCCCCCCCACCTTCCTCCTCCTTACCACACCACCAGTGAACTACAGTGGAATTTATCAGCCATCTTCCAGTTTCCAGTGAATTGGCAGGATTCATTTAGGAAGGAGATAATCAGGAAATTTACATCACCACAGAAAGTAGAACTAAAGAAAATGAATGATAATTAAACATAAAGGATTTAACTTAATCCTAAGGAAGAGCTTTCCAGTGGTAAGGTTAATTAAACGCTAACAAGATTGCGTTTTAACAGGGAAAAAAATCAAAAGCTTCTAAAATTCAGCTCCCAGATTTCTGTTTATGAAGCATCCCACGAAAACACCAAGAAGATACATCAGGGATAATTTTGCAAGTTAGTCAAAATGCTTGCACGCCCAAGGTTTTCAAAATTGACTATTGAGCTAAATTGAGAACGTGGTGCTTGAGATCAGTCATCGCTTTCCGGGAGACTAAAGCAAATGCTAATAACGTTGAATTTTCACATGCTGAATTTCAGGTTCAGAATACATACTGGCTTTTACCGTGATGTCACTAGTGCTGTTATTTTTTAATTATAAACAGAACGCATGGCCTCGGGTGCAGACTTTTGCATTTACACAGCACCTGGCCTCTGTGGGTTAAAAGAGGCAGACCCTCCAAGTCCCCGTCCCCCCACCATGTAATTGCATAAGCTCTCCTTCCCCCTCCAGGGCCCCTGCTTTGGGGTCTTTGCTGCAAATCCATGGCTGCCTGAGACCCCGCGCTCCATCCCAGTCCTTTGCTGCATCAGAGGCGTGCTTGGGACAGGAGCTCTGGGTGGCTTCATATGCTACGGGGTCGGGGCAATGAAGAAGTCAGTCCCAGATTCCACGTGCTCTGTGTTCTTCCTGTCTATGCTCCAGACCTGGCCAGGACCCCTGAGTCCCATCCTTTCTTCCCACACTACTTTTTTACACCCAGACCTACTATTCTTAGTCTTTGACAAAATGCCCATTTATTCTTAGAAAATGTTGGCTTCCTCTGATCAGACTCTTAACTCTTAGAGTGTTCCAGAGATCAGCCCTTTCCATCTGCAGAACCCTTGTCAGCAACTAACTGAAAAGGGAGAGAGCGGGTGAGGAGACAAGAGGACCAGGAATTCTAACCCAGGGATCAAAGCGATAAGAGAACAAGGAATGGCCTTGAGCAATCATGAATCTTGGCAGTGTGTGTTAAGCTTTCCAAAGGACCTTACATTAGGCTAAGCCATTCCACCTCTGAACGTTAAGTCCAAGTAAAATAAGAAGAATAAAAAAAAAAAAAACAGTCTAAACAGTGCAATATACCATGCTCATAGATTGGAGGAGCCAGCATAGTAAAGATATCAAATGATTCCCATTTCACAGATGAATGGCCAGATGCACAGGCAGATTAAACGGCCTGGCCACAGCCACACAGCTAGTAATAGGGGAAACTGGAAGGGGAATCGGGGATACAGAGAAACATCATAAGCCAAGTCTCAAAAGAGAAGTTCCCCTGAACCCTTGGAATCAGGAAGCATCCATGCACCGCTCACTGAAAGGCGCAACAAGCAACTCATGCCGACCCAGCTTGCACCGCCATGTGTCCCTGCCTGCAGAGAGCATGACATGAGGGCAGGGGGCAAAAGCAAGGAAAACTAGCTAAAATTGCCTAGTTCCATTCAGCTCCACTCCAGCCCAGCCCCTAGAGACTGTCGCTCAATAAATATTGCAACCCCAGAGCACGGGGGAGGGGTTCTCACTCTCAAGAAAGCCCTCACTCTCTCTCTTCCCTTTGAGAGTGTCCTACTTACTTCCCAAATAAATCTCTGTGCCTCTGTAGACACATCCTTCCATTCCTCCTCTGGGAACTCCTAGTCCTTCCCCAGTGACAAAACTATGATTCAGAACCAAGCAGCTTGGACCCAGAGGCCAACTGCTCTCTTGCCTGTCCTGTGCTCCCCGGGGGCCCTGGCCACTTTCTCACGGCCCTTGCCCTGCTCTGCATGTCTCCTCCACCACAGAAGAGCAGGAGTCACATCTCGTTCACCTTGGCATCTCCAGTGCCCAGTGTGAAGGGGACACACAGAAGATGCGTACTAAATCCAGCAGAGTGGACTTGTCCAATCCCTGGGATTTATGCTCCTGCCTTTACAGATTCTATGCAAATTAAGACCCAAACATAGGCCCGCCCAAATTCACAGATTTAATAATGATTCTTAAGAAAAATGGTTTCTTAGCTGTTTTCCTTTCCTGGTTTTGAGTTGTTAAATAATTTAAATGACAGTTCTAGAATTTATTTTTTAATATGACTTTCTAAATAGGAAATGCCAGAATATTTCTCATCATTTTATTATTTGAGAGTGAGGATCATGTAATTTCTTATTTCTTTTTCTACACCAGGGGTGCCTAATAAATATTAAATACTGATGCCATCATTAAAACTAAAGAAGAAAATAGCAATACCTTCTTTTTAAAAATGAGGAGACTTCATGGTTACAGAAGGAAAATAAGAAAGGATTTATTCATGCCTCTTATATTTACAACAAAAATCCTAAATATGGGAGACCTTTATGTATCTGTAAATATGAAATGGCTAAACTACCAGCAAAAATTAGCTGAAGGACCTGTTGACGGAGGACGCTCAAGCCAGACTGTGGACAGTCAAATCCACCTTGGGTTTATCTAGCACCTTTCTATGTTGTAAGGTGTTTTAGTCACTTTTTCCACTGCTGTGACCAAAAGACCTGACAAGAACAATTTTAGAGGAGGAAGAGGTGATTTGGGGGCTCATGGTCTCAGTCCATAGACAGGTGGCTCCATTCCTTGGGGCTTGAGATGGGGCTGAACATCATGACGGATGGGTGTAGTGGAGGAATGTGGCTCAGGGCATTGCAATCAGGAAGGAGAGAAGGAGAGAGAGAGAAAGAGAGAGAGAGAGAGACTCCACTCACCAGATACAAAATATATACCCCAAAGACACTCCTCCAGAGACCCACTCCTCCAGTCACACCCCACCTGCCTTCAGTCACCACCATTTAGTCCCTATCAGAGGATTAATTCACTGATTGGTTCAGGCTCTCATAACCCAATCATCTCATCTCTAAGCCTTCCTGCATTATCTCGCACACGAGCTTTTGGGGGACATCTCACATTGATTATTACAAATAATCAACCCCCACTACCCACCTAGAGTTAAAATAAGTCCAAGTAGCCTCTTTGCCTTGACCTTTCAGCATTTCTAAGACTTTATATAACTCATGCTCAGAAATGTCTACAGAGAAAATGACTGGCCCCTGAGGAGGTTCTATTGTGACAGCCAATAAACCAAAAGACGCGGAAAACTGTTGCTGGTAGCTGGTATTTGCTTTTGATAAAATCTATTGTGTTACTCAAGGTCCTCCAGAGAAGCAGAACCAACTGCACATACACACTCACACACACATACAGCGCATGCACATGCACACTCACACACACATACAGCGCATGCACATGCACACTCACACACACATACAGCGCATGCACATGCACACTCACACACACATACAGCGCATGCACATGCACACTCACACACACATACAGCGCATGCACATGCACACTCACACACACGTTAGCGCATCGGCTTGAAGGGGCAGGGCAGACCAACAAGCTAGAGCCCAGGGAAGAATGGGCGTGGAAGACTTGCAGACAGACAGGAGGCTGAGACTCTAGCTCAGATGACCCCAGGCCCCTTCCAAGGCTGTCAGCTGGCTGGGGGAAGCCACCTCATGATGGAGGGCGGTCTGCTTCACTCAAAATCTATTGATTTAAACATTAGTCACATCTAAAAACAAAAACAAAGCCTCACAGAAACATCTAGATTGGTATTCAGATGACAGATGTAAGTCCCACAGCCTAGCCAACTTGAGCAAAGACAACCAGGCAGACACCAACGTTCTTCGTACGCCAGGTATGGCAGCTACAATTCATTCAGCCGATAGGAAGAAAACTTCTAGCTTTCTCCCAAGATAGAGCAAACCCATTCCTTCTTCAACTATGCAAAATTTATTTGTCTAAACTCCAGGTCAATGTCTTCCAGGGCTCCCGTGTCATATGACAGTAGGTGATAACGTGTTTTAGTATAGGCAGGATGGCTTTTGCCCCCTTTGGCAATGTGTTTCTGTCCTACCGATGCTGCCAAGGAGTCATCCAGCCTGAGGAGCTATCCCATTCCACCAGCAAGGCATCTCCATCAATAAAATCATCTCAGGTGCTTTGATACAGACAAGTAACCGCAATGCCTTTGTTTATAGAGCTGTATCCTGCATTAAACATTCATGGTGCCGCTACAGTGAACAGAAATACACACCATGTTCCACCTCTAGTGAAAGTTTAATCCGGATCTGACAGCAGGGGCTCACAGGGAGCCCAGAGCAGCAATTGTGTGTTGTGATCTCCATGCTGGCCAAAAGCAGGGGACACCCTGGTTATAGGACCTTCTCGCCTCCCCACAGCCAGACCTCTCTTCCATCTGAACAGCTTCCTTCTTCTACTTCCTCACGTATCCAAATGGATATGGAGGACTGCAGCCAAGAACAAAGCCCTCAGGAGCTGGATTTAGAGGAAATAACTAGGAAGATTGTATTTCTTGACAAATGGAGGGAAATCTTCAGTTGTCTCAGGTAAGATGCTGTTGTTCCCTTGAACAGAGGGTTTCGGTGTTTAAGTAATTGACTTTTATGCTGGTTGCATGAGAAGTTTCCATTAGAGAGGCACAATTGAAGCGCTCGCCGTAGACCTGTTGACAGAGGCTTCCCCAGCAAGGCTGGGCGTGGGGAGGGTTGCGGGGGTGAGCTCTGAATGCAGTGGGTAATTTACTTGATGATTTCTCCTTCATTTATAGGTTGGGAACCAATAATGAAACTCTGCAGGTAATTACTTTCCCCAGGCCCATGTGTTTTCCTCTCGTGGCTTCTTCAAACAATCGCATTAACAACACGATCTGCATTTCTTCAATGCACGTAATGTCACTCAGGCACTAGCATTTAATGCGTGAAAGCTTGAGAAACCAGAAAGATTTTATCTTGTGCTTTCATAAATTTGTCTTCTTACTTTTAAGAGCTACTTTTCATCATTAAGAGCACCATATGGTTATTATTTTAGAAAAAAAATAATTGAATCTAAAGTTCCTACATTTATGAAATAACACTAGAATCTAACAACCGAGCTTGTCATTGTCCCTGAAGAAAAGTAGCTTTGAAAATAGTTATCATCCTATTCGGCATCTGAAAAATTGCTTTTTTTTTTTTTTTTACCATTTTCAAATAAGGGAGAGATGAGTGAATTCAGGTGTTTAAAAAAAGGTATTTTGTAATCGGTATTTTAAAATGTCTTACTCAATAAAAGATGAAAGATGCTTGCACCTCATGTAACCTGGAAAGGTTGGGAGGTAATACACTTTGTATTTTGGCATTTACATCAATCTCTGAGCCAATGCAGCAGAAAATATTTAGGTGATTTTCCTGGCACTAATACATACAATCAAGCAATTGAATTATTAATATTTTAACTGTAATGCTAAAGCATCTTGCTCCAAGTAACCTGTGATCAAAAGCCTATTTGTGCTAAAATCTTCTTAACCATAGTCTAAATTAGAATCTGGGAGATAATGCTTCTATTTTCATCCTGGAAATATTAAATGTAGATAACTACATTTGGAGGGATAAAACATTCAAAAGATAAAACAATCTTTGAAAGGAAAAAATAAATAAATGTCAAGTTATGCAATACTCAGGGTGGGGGAAACCCAGTGGTACATATGTAAAGATTTTCCATTTGATTTATAAAATTATCTTAGCCCATCAGTAGCTTGTGCCTCGATGCTGCATTTCTGAGATAAGAAAACATCTTTGCCTGTAGGAATACAGAAAAACCAAGAGGGCACTTTCTTCACGTTCCAGCTTCCAATGGGGAGGTTCATTTCACAAAGTTAGCACCAAAGTCAAGGAGATTGGAGGAAGAGTAGATGGTGACTTACCCGAGATGCCATAGAATCAGCCAAGAAAAGTTCCATTGGATTTTTCTAAAGGTGGGGGTGGGTTATTTAAAGAAAATGATTACACTTGCTTAAGGGGCAATAGGAATCTGAAAGATTGAAAAGAGGAAACTTGATTCATTTATTGGCCAATGAACAACATCATGAGAGATGTCCTCGCAGACGGGAAATAATCAGCCGACGTTTATAAAATGTTATCTTTTCCAAACAAGAGATGGTGACATTTACATTCTTCTCTAAACATAATTTCAAGTCAAGGTCTCGATAGCATTAATTATGTTTCCATAGTTACATTTCACCTCTCCGTCTCGTAAAATTTATGAGAAACTCCTTTGACACACATACCCTGGGATTTTTTTTTAATTCTTTTTCCTCTTTCATTGCTATTTACCAAAACTTGCAGACATCTTTGAAAGTGACACAATTTTCTAAACACTGATATTTCTAAGAGAAAGAGATGTGAAACAGGTTATCATCAGCTTTTTTTTCTTTTTTTGGGGGGGGGGTAGCATTTTATTCAGAACCATGAAGGGAACCCTATATCTGCTGATGAAGCAGGAGACGGAACAGGCATGTGTCGACCCAGAGCACAAGGACATTTGCCATCCCGTAGCCTTTATTCTGTTCCCAGGCCCTGTCTCATCTCTTCAAAACTGGGCGGCTCTCCTCTCTCTCCAGCAATGGCCACAGTAAGTATAGCTTGTCAATTAAACATGAAACGAAACATAATCTTCCCCAAACAACAAGACTGGGAATCTTATCTGCTTTCATGTGAGAGTATTATGGAAGATAAGATTCCAGACCGTGGTGACTGGTGAAAGGAGAATATAATTAAAATGACTTATTTATGGCGTTTTCCAAGGACACTGGCGATGGTAGTGTCCTTTACTTACTCCCTCAGAGGGACAGTTAAATGTGAGGGAGGGAAGGAGTTGCATTTAAACAGTTTGCTCTTCAGAGTAGCCTGGGACAGATCCTCTAAGCGTCAGGCAGAGCGTGGAGCGCTGGAAACCTGAGTCTGAGAGGCAAAGAACATGTGCAAGAGAGGACCCTGCTGCTGTGTGGGAGGAGGGACAGAGGTGGGAACTGGCCAGGCTCCCTCTGTTCTGGGACAAGGAGCTAATCTCAAGAAGGACTCCATAATTGGAGCTGTCAATGAATATGTAGATTTAAAAGGAACCTGACATTGGAGGATCCAAATGCACCTGGAATGTTGGAACCAAGGACCATTTATTTGTTTGATTCAAAACTTGACCAGGGTGAAGACAAGGGCCGAGGTGGAGACCTAGCCAGGAGGCTAAACTAGAGACATCTCATGGGGTCAAAGAGGCCAAAGTCAGAGCTGATGCCTTGGCAGATGTCCGAAGGAGCAGCTGTGATGATTAAACAGGTGTAATTGGAGATGGGAACTGAGGGAGGGGTCAAGTCTAAGCAGAAGTACCAGGTGGGGTGAGAGGTCCCTCCAGCTGCGCTGCTATCCAGTACAGCCCCTTAAATCACGATGAAACTCAGGGCTTCCAAAGATAGCATCCCCGTATCACTGCATCCCTCAAGCCTCCATGCCACATTCTGGAATCTCAGGGAGAGACTTTTCCATGGAACCCTAAGGAGAGGAGTGGGAAGACGCACCTCCTTCCCAAAGACAGGCTCACACACACCTGGGCACATCCACAGAGACCCCCAGGGCCAGCTTGGTCACCTGGGAAAGATCAGCAACATTTGACACACAGTTGTGTCGTTTGCGCCCTGCACATGAGGTCAGCTGAGAGTGAGCAGAAACCACACAAAGCCTTCTTGTAAGGCCCCAGCTGCTCCTGAAGCAGGAGGCTGGGCAACCTGACTGCAGTTTCCGTGCAGCCCTTCCTGAAGTGCCCCAGATAAATGCAGTCATACCTGGGCCCTAGAGCCCCCAACTCCTTTCATCATGAGCATGTCGGGCTTCACAGGGGACTTTCTCCACAGCCACACTAGCCATACAGAGGCAGTGGGAGGCTTCACCTGTTTTTTCTTATTGTCAAAAATCTGCCGAGGCCCTCCTTCCTTCTCTCTTGCTCTATGCCAGCTGATGGGCAGTCCCCGGCTCTCCCAAGATGCTGCGCTGTGCTCCTTGGCCTTGAAGCCCCTAGAGGGAGCCTTGACTTGGGTCTTACCCCTTCTTCCAGCAGTGAAGCCCCATAGTCTGTAGGCCTGTTAGAGCCACTAGGCCTTAGTGGCTACACCATGGTACAGTCCAGAAATCAGCAGGTACAAATGCCCACACTGAAAATCCAAAATGTTCCGAGGACCCACATGACAGGTAGAAAATTCTCCATGTGACCTTGTGCGATGAGTCACAGTCAAAACGCAGGTGCATTAAAAATGTTGTATAAGATTACCTTTGGATTATGGGTGTGTGGCACAGACGAGCTGTAAACAAATTTCATGTTTAGACTTGGGCATCTTATTACAAATATTCCAGAGTCCAAACTCCAAAATGCTTCCAGTCCCAAGCTTTTTCAATGAGGGATACTTAACGTGTAAATGTGTGTGACTTGAAAGATAATTTTAATGAAAAGTTTTTCATAAAAATTATTCTTTGCTTCTGTAGTAGATTTCTTACAGAGAGTGTCATTTTAAAAATTTATACATGTCTGAAAACTAGGCCAGCTTTTACATGAAAAAGAGAGAAAACTATGAATTATATTGGTATTTGCCTGTCAATAGAAAAAAAATGAACTCCAGAAGCTTTGATCAACACGACAGTGGCCTGGGAGGGGCAGGGAGACTGGGATGGGACGCAGTGTGTTCACACCGTACATTCTGCACTCGGGATGTTGAGCCATGCGAATGTACTCTATTTTTAAAAGCACGCAAATTTGAAAACTAGAAAGGTGCTCACAGATGTTTGTGAAGGCTTGTCTCTATACAGGAGAGGCAGATCTGTGTCTGAATGCCCCCAGTTACCAGCAAGCACATGCGGATGTGCCCAGGGACTGCCCCGATGACTTTTCCAAGGTAATTCTCTCCCTTTGGAAAAGGCTGGCAGACAAAAGATTCAGACTCCATGCCTGAAATGGAGGCAGAGGAGTGCTAAGGAAGTCCCAGAAGTAGAGATAATTGATATATTTTTAAATGAATTTGGATTTATTCCCATTATGTGGGCCAGATGATAGTGTGTCCTTTAAATAGAGGTGGCATTAATTAAACACACCCTGGGATTTCCAGACGTCGAGCCTTGGGATTCTGACTACGCTTGTTCCGGGGCCGGTTTGGAAGCTTGACCAGGTCTAATGGACACTTCAGCAGTGCAGCCTGGCAGATTATCAGAGCCAGTGAATCCTGACATCACGGGAGAAGCTTCCGTTCTCTTTTCCCCACTCTGTGTGGGTAGGCACGCAGGGGTCACGTGACCCTGCACGCACTGTCCCGGGAGGGGAAGGCTGTGTAAATTGGCCCAGCTCTGCGGCTTTCTTCAGCCTCTCAACCTGTCAGTGGCAAGAGCTCTGGCCAGGCTGCTGGCTCCATGAGATCGTGGAGAAGGTGCATCAGCTCCAGGCTCCTTCACCAGCCACACCCAAAGGCCTTCCTCCCCGCCAGTCCTCCTTCCCATCCTCCGCCGTTCCCCAGCCCTTCTCAGAGGCCCAGTCTGGAAATTATTCCTGCAGACTCGGAGCAACCAATAACCAAACCCCTCACGCAGCTGCAACGGCACCCCCCAGGATCATAGTGAAAATGTAAAGCAAGAGCCCAAAGCTTCCTGGGAGACCCAGGTAATGACGCTCTATAAAGGGACAGCAGGCAGGGGTGCTTTGGAGGAAACAGACAGAGCCTGGTGCCCTAAGTGCCATGTCTAGCTCACAGGTGGCTTTAGTAGGCATTGATTAATTCAGGACGAGGTGCTGGGGCTCTTCTCTGCTCTTTCCAGCTGCGTTAGCCCAGGAGGCTGAGCTGTTTGGTCTCCTAGATGCAGTGCCTCCCCCTCTGACTTCCTATTGAGTTTGAGGAATGCGGAGCCCCGCAGGGAGACTGAGGCTCAGTCCCTCTGCTCTCCTGGAAGTCCCCTCCCCAGGACTTTCTCTTTACTCTTTCCCTTCCCTGCTTCTTCAGGTCTAGGGGTCACCATGACTCCCAACTCTTGCTAGCCCTGGGACACGGCACTGACCACTGTGGTGTCCCCACACCTTTTTGAAGAGTCCTCTGTTAAACTTTCCTCCAGTTGATCACACTGACTTGAGAGTGCCACCTGCTTGCTGCTAGAATCCATCTGGTTCAAGGTGAAAGCCTGGCATTTGGGTCCTGCACTGCCATTGACCATAGATGTGATCTTGGGCATGCCACTTGACTTCTCTGGGCCTTGAGTCCTTAAACTGTAACATGGGAGGGTAAATCAGATTTTTTTTTTCAATGAACATGTGTTGTGAGTCTACTGTGTTCCAGGTATTACGCTGTAAGCTGGGAAACTGGTGGTGAATAGGAGAGAGCCAGGAGCCTATGACACAATTAGATGGTCCAGGATACCAATTGCTTAGGACTCAAGAATCCTAAAATCTCTGATTCCATGATGGCCCCTCAATTTATGAGGCAAGAAGAAATTTAGGAAATGAGGCCACGAGGGTTATTCTACCTCGTAGGAGTGGTGGAAGGGACTGGATGGGGACAAGTGGCTACAGAGAAACTTACCCCAAGGACCACCACAAGGCAGTTGGGGTGAGAAAATCAAACCTCTTGGGAAGAATGGCTGAGGACCTGTATCTGAATGTGTGGGGGTGCCTGCGTGTCATTCCAAATGACCATCACGACAACAGTGTGGAACGCCATGCAGGAGAGAGGGGAAGGTGTCACATACACTGGAAAGCTAGCAAGCAGAAAGAGAAAGACCATGAACTGTCCTTGGGTGGGATACACAACAGTGACTGTTACAGTTCTTTTTTTTTTCTTTTTGAGATTTTTTAAATTAAGGATTGGAGTTGTTATACAATCATAAATGTGTATAAAGTAACAATATGATATGCTCTTGATCTTAAATCACAGTTACCCCCACATCACCCACACCCCAGGCTCTATGTTCTTCTATATTATGCCCCATAAGAGATACAATTGTCCACACATATGTGTATATGTGCATATATATGTATGATTGTGAATTTTTCAGAATTAAACGATTGCATTCATATTATTTGACTTCCTGGGTGGGGTATAATCAGTATGCTACATTGATTTTTTTTTTTTTTAAGAGAGAGGGACAGAGAGAGAGAGAAAGAGAGAATCAATTTTGTTTAGAGTTTTTCACGTGGCCTTCATTGCTCCAACATTTCATTTTGTACGTGGTGCAGGGATTCGAACCCACGTCCTCGCGCATGTCAGGCAAGCACTGTAACCACTGAGCCACCATTCCAGCCCCAGCTACAGTGATTTTTAAGGACATTGATCATTCACATCTGCTTCCCCAAAGCATAGGCACGTCATTAAATGTACATCAGGTCAACCGGAGTCAAAGTTGTACATGATGTGACAGTCGGTGGGCTGCAGGTAAGAGGGCTCGTTTTTGCCTCACAGGCTGGCTGGGCCTGACTGGGGAGCCCCCCTTTTCCTGAGCCTCCCAGAGGTGCCGCAGCCAGGTGAGGCTAAGTTGAAGGTGAAAACTGGCAGCAGAAACAGGGGTCTGGTTTGGCTTGCAGGGATTTTCAAATGAGATCCAAGTTCTAAGGCTTCATAGTCTCAACAGCCTTAATCTTTCACACTTACACGTGGCTTCTCCTCCCTTCCTCCTGCCAATCTCTGGTCTTCCTCCATCTGTGTTGGGGCTTTCTTCCTCGCAGCACAAGATGTCCCTGCAGAGACAGGCTGTGTTTGCGCGGAGGTAACAACACTTACATTCTTCACTCAGCACTTGGGCTTCCAAAGCCCTTTTCCATACTCCTGCTTTCATCCTAGCCACAATGCCGACAGATAAGGGGTCCCCATTTCTGAATCAGCAAATAAGGAAGGTTCAGCAGTTGCCCCAAGCCCCAGGGGACAGTAAGAAGCAGAGATGGGGCTTCCTGCTGTTCCTCCTGGATGTCAGGGAAACCCCTCTGGGGCGTTCTGGGGTCACGCCCTCTCTGGCCATGCACACACTGAGTCTGTCTGCTTCTCCTTCACACACCCTTGCCCTGAGACACAGCCTACGAGGCTTTTCTTCCTTTGCACAATGGGCTTGGCTCACGCTGGGATGCACCTGCCTCGATTTATCTGGAGAGACCAGCTTTCCTTTCCAGGGTGGGAGCAAAGATAAGCAGGAAATAAACTGCAGCCACAAAAACCAGACCTGGGGCCAGCACGGGGAAGAACATTCTAGATGCATGCTGCTCCTGAGTTTCTCCTGTTGCAAAACCATCAGGGCCTGCTCTTGAGGCCTGCTCTGCTGGGAAGGTAGCTTGGCTCTGGATCACCTGGATTCTGGGCTCTATTTGTTCACGCTCTTCATCTGGCTCCAAATGCTCGAGTGTGGTGTCCAGTGCCCTTCAGGACAGGGCTACAGGAGCTTTCCATTCTCCGTGTCCACTCTGCTTGCTGTCCCCTACCTCTACCCCCCTACATACACTGCCCTGTCACACTGAACTTCTCATCCGCCATCTAGACGCCCTGGGCACGGTATTGCAGATCTTCTTTTCAACCTCCTCCAGCGTGATCCGTCTCAGGGTGGGGACATGTGCCTCTGCTGGAACATGGGTGCTTTTAGGGATGTGACATTAAGTAGTGTACCAAAGATCGTTGAGTCCCCAACTGAGGACATTGTCCCTTTCTCATTCTGTCAGGCCAGGGAGAAAGATTCAGTAAAGGACAGTATATGGCTACACCCTTTAATTCTTCTTCCCTCCTTCTTTAAAATTTATTTTTCAAGAGAGAAAGAGAGACAGAGAAAGAATCGATTTAATTGACTTTTTTTAATCTGGCCTTTGTTTTTCCAACACTTCGTTGTGTATGTGGTGCTGAGGTTCGAACTCGAGTTTTCATGCATGCCAGGCAAGCACTCTAGGGCTCTGCTGCTGAGCCACCGCTCCAGCCCTTCACTCCCTTTTTAACCGTATAGAGGACGGGCTCTGCCTGGCTTCCACGGACAGCGGTTTCTAGCTGTACTCCATAATGTTTGATTTCCATGTGCTCTTTATCACATATGGCAAGTGATTTTTGACTTCCACTTAAGGTAGTGATATCAAGTGTCCTCTTAAAATAAGTTTTCTAGGGGCTGGCACGGTGGTTCAGTGGTTATGGCGCTTGCCTGGCATGTGCAAGGATGCAGGTTCAAACCCCAGCATGATGTACACAACCAAGTGTCCAAGCCATGAAAGCCACAAGAAAAACTAAAGAAAATTGATTCTGTCCCTCTCTCTCTCACCGTCCCGCTCTCTTTAAAAAAAATAATAATAATAAGTTTTCTAAATTAAAAGTAGCCCAACCTAATAAATGGTATTGATTAAGTAGTGATTGGCACACGAAACTTGTAGAAAACAAAAAGACGGTCCAAGGAGGATCAAAGTAGGGCAGGTGCAGGAGAGTGGGTGTGAGTCCCAGCTGTTTCTGCCACTGGGTGACCCAAGGCAAGTCCCTCGCCCTCTGCACCTTCACTGCCCTGCGTGAGAGGAGGCGCGTGCCATGCCCTCCGCTGAATTAAATTAATGCAGTGGATGTGAAGCACCTAGGGTCTGTCATGGGACAGCTCCACACGTGACAAAGGCCATTCACCAGCCCAGTTCACCTGCCACCTCCTCCATGAAGCCTCCCTGTGCACCTCAGTCCCAAGTCTCTCTCCGCCCCCTTCTCAGGGCACTTTCTCGAACCTCACATGTTCTGTCCTGAATGATGTTTTGGGATGTTAGACTTCACCCTGTCCTTGCACATGTTAAGATTGGGAAATTTTTGATTATGAATGGATCCATCACCACCACCTTTTTATTTTCCATGAGCTTGGTTCAAATAGTCTTGTTCCCATTCCTCTGTGCTGTAGAGTATCCAGGACAACTTCAAAGACCCCAGGACAAGAATGCTTGTGCTTATTTGATGTCATTGAAACCATCACCTACTTGGGCTAGAAACACGGGGCCCCTTCTGTTTCATTTTGTTTGGTTTTTTTCCCCCTGGGTCAATAGAGAAAAACCCAGAGATGGGAGAGTGATGGATAAAGGCCAGGAACAGAGCAGAGCAGCACACGGTGGACTCCAAGGGCAATGACCAGCAGGGGTCAGAGAGACACAAGGGACCTGGTACAATTGAGACCCGGTCACAGCACAAGGATAGGGACAAGGCCCACCTGGAGGCTCCCCGGGAGCCTGTCCCTCCAAGGCACTCTGGCTGCATCGTTCCTTTCCTCTCTTGTCAGAAGCTGCGACAGAGTCTCTTCGGAAACACGGTCCGTGTCTTCAGCCACGACTGGAAAAGGGCCTGTTTCAAGTTCCACAGTCCTTTTTCTGACCTCGCTTTTGCTCTGGAAGTGGAAAAGGTAGCAACCAGCTCATGGTTTTGTTGAATTCCTAATCCTGTCTCCCTCTCCACGTGTCCCTCCCATCTGAATCCACGTGAATCCACGTTTTCGTTACAATCACAATGGAAACATGTACAATTGAAAATTTAACCTCAAATGATAAAAGACTTTAAAATTGTGGCGTGTGTCTAGGTTAAATTAAAGTCCCCACCCTCTTGTTTTCCTGTCTCTTCTGTCCAAGTTCTAAACATCCCTGAAGATTCAGAAGGCAGAGGAAAATATAGAAACTTCCTTCGGACTTGTTTGAAATATCAATAATTCATGTGATCAATCACCAGGAACACCTAATCCCAAGGCCGCCAACCTTGCTTAAGTCCTACAAATCCTCAGGTCTGAGTTGGAGCAGGGACAGAGTGGCGGAAGGAAGGAGGAGGAGGAGGTCTGGTCATTGCAGATTCTAGCTGGGCCACGGTACCCAGCCACAGCCCACGGGGAGGCATGGCACGGGAATAGAGCAGTGTCCCTTTGCTAAGGCCCAGGGGTCCCAGAAGGGGAAAGGTGGCAGAGAACAGATAGTGACACCATTTCCAGGAGTTCTCTTTTGTCAAGTTGACCCTGGTGCTGCTGCATTGTAAAAGCCCCACTCACAAGTTCACTCTCACTATTCATTGTCCCCTCACAGGGAGGGCCCCAGAGCATTCAGATGGCTGTTCAAGGATCCATCATCAAATATTTGTTGTTTACCAGGAAAGGAAAAGACTGTCATCTTGGCAGGTAGGAGCACTCCTAAGAGGGACGCACTTCACTGGAAGCTTTCTATGCTA
Source organism: Aplodontia rufa (assembly GCA_004027875.1). NCBI lineage: Eukaryota > Metazoa > Chordata > Mammalia > Rodentia > Aplodontiidae > Aplodontia > Aplodontia rufa. The sequence goes on along the minus strand of PVKS010008643.1, from coordinate 44,010 downwards.
AATAAGCACATGTGAAGTTCAGGTTTCAGTTCTGCAGAGGCAGAAATGCTCAGCTTCCCCAGAGGGGCTGGGTGGCAGCACTGGAGGTGTCCTGCAGTCCCCTCAAGGATCAGCTGCAGGCACGAGGTGGACAGGTTTCATGCTCCACTGCAGACTACCCTGTCAGGCAAAATTAAGCACCAGGTCTCAGGTGAGCTCACCTGTCCATATTTGACAGGAAGCCGAACCTAAAAATTCTAGGGGGAACAGAAGGGGTGATGAAAACCTGATAAATGAAGGATCCACCCTCCTTCTTCACCGGGATGACAGGGGACAACGTTTGATACTTGCCCTATTTACAAAAATCAGCTCAAACTGATTCAAATTGACTTTACTCTTAGAAGTTAACAACCCCCTATCAAGTGCAGAGCCCTATGCTACATTTCAGAGGAAATATAAATCAGAAAAAGGCATATATCTGCCCTCAGGCAAGATAAGTTATCACGCCAAACAGGAACTAAACGTATAAAATATTCTAAGATCTTGAATTGCCAGGTTCTGCAGAAGCACAGCACACAGTGGGAATTCCTTAAGCCAGTGACTTATTCAGGGAGTGCCCTCCAGAGACCCCGTAAGAGAGCGAGAGAAGCAGGACAAGAAAGGAGAGGCACCTAAGAAAGAGCGTGGCTCCCTGCGATGCCAGCAGATGCCAGGAGGGGCTTGGGGTCACAAATGGAAATGTGCAGGCTGCCACAGCTTCAGACACGGGAGCAGGTGCCTCCCGGCCCAGCCGCCCATTGGCTCCCAGGTGTTCATAGGGAGGAAGCAGCCGCTTAGTCACTTGGCAGCTCCAATCCTTTTGGAGAAAGTTGAAAAATAGGAACCACTAGCCGTAGGATCCAAAGCACACGGGGAAGGCACGCACCGCCTGAATTAAAGGGACCCAGGAAACCAAAATGGTGCACAAACACACACACACACACACACACACACACTACATAAGGTAAAGCACGTAACACAGTACCTGGCCTACAGCAGATATTAAATAAATGAGAACGATCGCTGGGCTCGAGGAGCTGCTCCACAGAACCTCCTCGGGCCACCATGGTCACACACTCCCTCCGCGCCCTCTCAGCACCGAGTGTCTTGTCCCCATTCCACCTCGAACTAGAGTTTTGGACTCCTAGACTCCTTCCTACAAAGTTCTGCCTTGCCACAGAGCTTGAAGGATTTTACAAATCATTGCTGAACTCGTTAATACGACTATCTTGTGTCTCCTTGTCAAGGCCGCACCTGCGGTGTTAAATGCTTGGAAGATGAGGCAGAGTGGACATCTACCGCGTGTAGGCTGGCTCCATTTCCTGGGGAGGTTTGAGGGACAGAGCAGTCAGCTCAGCGTAACAGTAAGGGGCAGGGACTCAGGACCCTGGTGGCCTGAATTCAATCACTGCTGCCTCCCTTTAAAGATGAGTGAACAGGAGCAAACGACCTAGCCTCTCCATGGCCTACCTTCCCGGCCTCTAAGGTGGGAGCACCAACAGTACATGCCTTAGAGGCAGCGGAGATTGAGGTCATTTGTGAAGCACTCAAGTGCAAGGGGCACTGTGCGTGCCAGTGGCTGCGGATAAGCGAGGGTGATCCACAGGGGACCTCCTATGCCACTGGGACCTGATCCGGTGCAGAGGACAGATGTGAGCGCTGAAGGCACCAGGCATGGTGGAGAGTGTGTTCCGGGGCTGGGCCCAGGAAGAGGCTTTGCAATAGAAAGACAGAACTGCGAAGATTATTCCGGGTTGAGCTTGATAAGGGTCCCTATCAGTGGGCTAAGAGTGGAGGTTGACCCCTGCTGGAGCTCGGGACAGTGGACAGCACTGGCAGGGGAGGTGGGACTGGCTGAGCGCACTAACAGAAGTCAGATCCTGCTGTGAGGTCACCTGCAGCAGAGGGGCCCAGCCCTGTGACTTTCTCACATTGCAGAAGGCTGAAGGAACTCAGTAGGTACCCTGTGCATTCAGTGCGGACATAACTTTGGAGCCCTGCACACAGTGAGGCGACCTTTCACTCCATCCATTTCCTGCCTCCTGCAGCTTATGTGACCTGAGCAAGCGGGAGCAGGAGCGAGCCCTGGCTGCGGTGCTGAGTGGCATCCTGTGGGCCTCAGGAGCAGCTCAGAAGGCCACCGTCTGTCTTGTCACCAAGGACACTTACGTGGACTCAACTCGTGACTACTCCAGGGACTTCACCGAGCAGGTAAGGGAGCTCCTGCCCGTCCTGCCATGGATACTCCGGAGTGTATCCATGGAAACAGAGGCAAAGCTCATCAATGCCCCTGGAGGTGCCTGCTGTGACCAGAGGCATTGTCCAAAGAGACAAGTACCAAGGGCTATAGTGACCCAAGTGGCCACAATGGAGAGTGAATTTCCTTCCAGAATTCTCCATGGTCAAGTATGTGCCACATCTGAACTCACCATAGCCTGCATTTCCCTTCCATTGCCTTATAGATGGCTAAATTCCACAGAGGAGGGAACCTATTCATGGTTGCGCTGTTCAAGACACCATATTGATTTAAAATGGTGGGATGTGAAAGGGGTGCCAATGGCTACCCCATCTCCCCACGCGTGTTTTACATAGCCGTGTGCAAGAAATGTGTCAGGTAGCGATGTGGTTTTGCATTGAAACACAAAAACCCCTTGAGGACATTGCAGTGAGTGGACATCTCTTGGAGGCGCCTTTCATCTTCTCCATTCTTATCTTCTGTTCCTGATTTATAGCTCCAGCTGTTTGAATTTTCAGAGAAAGAAGCTGCTGAGAAATTCATCTACGATCATTTACAATGCGTAAGTGTTTCAGGGTTGTGGCGCTTCCTTTATCTTGAACAGATCTTACAGGGATCTTCTTTCTTTTATAAAGCATGTTCTAATAATGCTTGTTAAGAAAACCAGGTCATTTCAAGGGCTAAGAAAGGTCGGAATGGGAGAAAGAGAAACCTGCCTTTCCCTCCCCACAGACAAGAAGGAGGTCGGATCAGACAGAGACCCCCTCACAAATGCCTCTTTCCTTGGCTTAATCAACCCAGAGAGCTATACTTTAGAGGGCACATACCAGGATTTCTTTTGTGGGAAAAGAACCCACTAAAGCAGTCTTTCCTCATCTGATGGATAAAAACAAAAATAGCAGAAAACTAAGGAAGGCCCTAAGCTGTCAAAAGGACCACTCACCCTGACGCTGGGTAAATGACTTCTGGCCTTGAGAAGGTGGCCAGAGTGCCCCACATGACGTTCACTACTGCCCTGCTTCTTCCCCACCCAGGGAGGGAGGGGACACAGCATCAGAAAATAGTGGTAGGGAATGGAAAGACTCAGCTGCAGGGAAAGAAAAGAAGCCGATTTTCTGAAGAATCAGAAACCTATAGTGTGGAAGATGCGGACAGTTAGGATAGCAATGAAGGCAGAGGGCGTTGGGGTGAAAGGAGAGAGGAACTGTGAGCTCCATTCCCTCGATAGGCTATGGGGGCCAAAAACAGGTGAGCTCTCAGCCACTCACTAGCTACATGGTCTTGGTTAAACGAGTCACCCCACGCCCACCTCCCCACCTGCTCACAGGTCTGCTGTTGTGTGACAGGCAGAATGGTTCCCCCAAAGATGTCCATACCCAGTCCCTAGAACTTGTGAATATGTTACGTCACAAGGCGAAGGAGAACTAAGGTTGCTTATCAGATGACTTTAAAATAGGTTTTTCTGGAATACCCAGGTGGGCCCAAAGTGATCATAAGCCTCTTAAAACATGGAGGCCAAGGGCACAAAGGGAGTTAGTGATGGGCTATGAGAAGCGCGCCACCTGCTGTTGATGGCCGGGAACGCGTAAGAGGGGCCTAAGGGCTAAGAGTCAAGGCATGTGGACCATCTTTAGAAGGACAGGCTAGCAAACAAATTCTTCTCCAGAGTCTCCAGAAGGAATGCTGTCCTGCCCACATCTTGATTTCACTTCAGGAAGACTCACTTTAGTGACCTCCAGAACTACAGGCCAATACATGTGTCTAATGCTTTATTTCATTTTATTTGGTACTGGGGATTGAACATGGACTCTATCACTAAACTACATCCCAAGCCCCAATTTAAGTTCTGAAACTTATGATAATTTGTTACAGCAGCAATATGAAACTAATAAAATCTGTACGGCAGATTTTGAATATTGAATACTTAATATGAAATGTTAAGCCAGAAACCTGTTTAGGGACTCCTTGCTGGGGACAGGAGACATTCAATGGCATTAAACGAAACATAAAGGATCCATTTAAGAAAGGATCCTTCAAAAAAAAAAAGAAGTAAATCCATCATTTCTGCCTTCCACTTCCTCAGCCGACACCTGGGAGAGTTCCATTCAGCAGGAAGGACCCTCAAGTCTCCCTGAGATTCTTAGGTGCAGCCAGGTTGGGATCAGAGGTCCAGAGCAGACTCACCCAAAAGCAGAGTCCAGGTGGAGAAGGAACCCAAGGCCCCAAGCAGAACTAGACACCAACCCATCACCTTAGCCACCCTGGGGACAGGCTGCCAACACTTCCCAAGCAAGGGGGCACTTGATGGATGTGTATTCCTCTCCACAGTGATCAGCACCCCTTAACCAAACACCGTCCACTATCAAATGCCTCCATCCTCTGTCCTACTCCACTGGGCAGAGATCTCCAGCCAGAGGTCTGCGGGCTAACTGTGGGCAGCTTACCTGCTGGATCAGTTGGATCGTGTCCCCTCAAAAAGCTACACTGAAGTCCTAACCTCCCTTACCTGGGAATGCAATCTTCTTAGAAAACAGGATCTTTGCAGATGTAATCAATTTCAGATGGGCTTGTTCTTGCACTTGGTTAGGGTAGACAGTAATCCAATGACTTTAATGTTTATAAGATGACAAGTTTGGATACAGATAGATACATGGGGAGACCACCTGTAACCATGGCAGAGAGCTGACAGATGCACTCACAAGCTAAGCAATGCCCATGATGGCCAGCAGCCACCAGGAGCCAGGAAGACACAAAGAAAAATCCCCCCACCCTGCCCCACTCTGGGCCTGCAGAGGGAGCACGGTACTGAGACCTTGATTTCAGACTTCTAGCCTTCAGACCGCGAGAGAAGAAACTCCTACTGTCTTAAGCCATTCGACTTTCTGACAATTTGGTAGCATTCCCTAGAAAACAAACACCTATTACATGTGATCTGTGATATCCCCGACAGTGTTGTGTTCCAACTTTTCAAGTAGTGCATGTCAAAAACAATCAGGAAATCCCATACATAATCTTGAATTTTTTACTTTTGCTGGAAATTCTGGCCACGTTTAGCCTGTATTTGCAGATGTTGTCAGCGCACAGGTAAGAGGCAGCCAGCGCCAAAAGATAAACTGCCACAGGCTGGGTGCTGCGCAGTCCGAAAGCCTATGCATGTTCCCTGCATGGTAAACGGAACTTTGTGGACATGATTAAGGACCTTGATATGGGGAGATTGTTCTGGATCACAGAGGCTTCCTTACAGGAGAAAGAGGGAGACAGAGAGCAGGAGAGAGAGGTAAGGAGGGAGAGCGAGGTGATGTGGGTCTACAAGCCAAGGGGTGAAGACAGCATCTAAAAGCCTGCAAAGGCCGAGAAGCAAATCTCCCCTAGAGCATCCCAAAGAACAATGGCTTGCTGTCACCTTGATTGTCGCCGCTGAGACCCATGCTCGACTGCTATCCTCCAGAACTGTTAGGGAATAAATAAGTGGATGTGGCTTTAAGCCACCATGGCTGAGATCCTTTGTACAGCAGCAACAGGAAACTAATACACGGGTGCTTTCCAGTTTGTCTCAGGCCCCACCCTGCCCATTTCTCTCACACCCTCGTGGGACAGTTATTTGGGTCCCTGTCTGGACTCTGGAAGCACTGGACTTTGTTCTCCTGCCTGAGGGTCCTGGCCCCTGCCAGGTCACAGATAGCAAAGTGGATCAATTAATTCATAAAGGGGAAGCATGAATTTCAGCAGAGGCCTTCCTGAAGCAACGCCTTTAGAGGGGAGGTTTGAACCCTGGGCACCTGGAAAGTTGACCAAAGAACTGCTATGCAGCAGGTGGAATATTGACATAAAGCTAAGGTAAGGCCAGCTCATGAGAGGCCCAGATGTTGCTTAGGCAGAGCGATGTGACCTTAGAGATCATGAATCACCTTCAGAAAGTTCTAAGCAGAACTGTAATACGGCCACGAGAAGAGATCAAGAAGTGCCTTGAAGAGGAGGGACATCAGTTTTGCCATAGAGCTAGAGTGTCCCCAGAACCAAGGTATATACTGTATGTTCATTACTCCATTTGGCCTTTTCAGCATCTCCAGGGGAAGGGTATTTTTTGCTTAAGATTGCAGACAAAACTAAAGGAGACTGGAGCTTAAAGAAGTTAATAATTTGGAGTGAATAAAAGAACAGAAGTCTGTGCAATTCCAAAGATGTTCCTGTGAGGCCTCCTGCTCCCCCTGGATTTAATGGGACAATAGGAGGGACACATCCAGCAACGAGAGGCTGGGCAAGGGAGGCCAGCCTGGAGCCTCGAGGACACCTCTTAGGCATGATTTGAAGAGAAGCACCTTCAAGAAGTGCAGGAAAGAGCAGTTGAAATTGGGAAGCTGACGGGACCCTTGGCTCGATGCGTTACAGAGTGAAGAAGCAGCAGAGTTGGGGCGGCAGAGGGAGCTCCGCTGTCTCAGCAGCTGGGGGGTGAGGACTTGTCCCAGGTTCCAACTCCTTCTGTTCACATGCACAGGTACACATGGCTGTGGGGCTCCTGGCTCCTGGACCAAAGTGTTTTGCTTTTGTTTCCCAAACAGTTCAAAGGGGAAGGAAGTCACGGTGTCATCCTGTTCCTCTGCAGCCTGATCTTGTCCAGAACGTTTGAGAGGTAAATTCCAGCAGGGCTTTCGGAGATTGTGAGCTGGAGCAGGATCTCAGCCACGATGCACTCCCGGGCTGCAATTGTTCCCACAGGTGCATCTGTTTTCTGGGGGATGCCCTTGCAGTGACACACCATGCAAAAGGCAAGCAGGCATCATCAGTCAAGTACAGGGATTTATTATCTAGCTGCACAATAAAATATGCCCTCACATACTCAGTTCATCTCTGAGATGTGCAAAGCACTGTTCTTGGCACTGGGAGATACAAATAAGAGCAGATGTGGGCTCCAATCTGTACTCAGAGGTGCTGGGCAGCTCCGGGTAGAGCCTTACACAACAGAAGACGAGAGACGATTCCAGAGGCAGAGGGGCCCCCAGCAGGTAGGATTGTCAGAGAAGCATTCACAGAGTCGATTCCTTCTGAAGGAAAGGCAAACTTTTGAGGGTCAGAGAGGAGAGAGAAAGGCCCCCAGAAAGGAAGAATTATAAGCCCCAAAGTGCTATTCTTGAAACCTGCCTTATACATTCCCCTGTCACATTTTTATGGTCTATGCTATGATTTGCTTAACAATTTTATTTAAATTAATATACATTTAAATATCAACCTGTTCCTACACATTAATATTCTATCCTTTAATATCTTCCTAGACTAATAAATAAAACATAAAGTGTATTAAAATCAACACATCACTGTTAAATTTTTTAAATGCTCTTATCTGCACCACCTAAAATCATGTCATACCTTGAACACTGCCCCAAGTTATATCTGGTGCCACCAAGACGCTTAGCAATCTCAACTCAAGTTTTTAGGCATAACCTCCAGTCCCGTGAATGGATTCGTTCTAGAACATGTGCAGCTCTCGTATCAGTACTCCACACCTCCCCTGGGTGACAGCAAGAGTCACATTGTACCTGGTCCTTCTCTAGTCAAGGTAGAACCCCAGCCCCTGGCCCCTGCCACTCTACAGCCAAGAAATACGCTGACTGCCACTCTGGTGTTTTCTGTTGGGACAGTATGTTCAGCCCTGCCTTGGGTCGGCACTCTCTGGCATGGTTATTGGTCACCACTCGGAGCCTAGTGTCCCTGACACACAGCACAAACAGCTTCACTAATGAGCCAGGCATCTGCCTAGAGCACACACACAGGGGGTCCCTATCTGTCCCCTTCTCCCTCACTGCTGACCTAGGCTCCCCCACCTCTGCAGCCCAGGTCCTAGGGCTTTCCCTGAGAGGCCGGAAATATGCGAGGCACATGTGAGGGGCGGTGACCAGGGACCCACATTGCTGCCACCCTGCCTGGGGCAGTCGTTGTCTCCAGCCTGATGCTGGTGGCTTCTCCCATTCTGCAGGCTGCAGGAGGACCTGGACGTCACCACCTCTCAGCTGCTACAGCCCAGCGCTGGAGGCTTCCTGTGCAGGCAGGTGCGTGGGGCCTCTCTGCCCTTCTCTTGTAGAATCTGACTTAGGCTGTTTTCCAAGTAAGCGTGCTCTCTCCTTCAGCACAGTGAAGGGCTAAGCTGGCTGGGAGTTGGTGTCAGGATCTGCCTTTCAACTACCTCCATAGCTTACCTCTGAGAACCCTGGGATTCTGCAAGCAGCAAAGAGCATCTTAACAGGACTCACCAGGAGGCCGTAATATCAGAAAGAAAGTGCTGTAAAAACATTCAAGCCCAAGCTTCTTCAATCACAACGGAAACCAGTGTTCGAGAAATGTGAAGGGGGGAAGCAGGAAGCTCAGAGGGGGAGGGTTTTCCAGGGGAGATTTGGGGGGAAAGGCAATCAACTGTTGTTTTAACTCTACCAAATGCGTAAGGCATGTTTTTCTAGAGTTACGCGTTGCATGACTTCACTTGTTTCAGCAAAAATGCTCATTTTTTATAGTTTTTAAAACTAAAAATTTAAATTCTTATTTCATTCCTACCTAAAATGTAAGTATTTCTAAAAACCTGCCACCTAGGCGATTCTGAACATGATCCTAACTGGAAGAGCGAGTCCAAACGTCTTCAACGGCTGTGTGGAAGGGAAGGCTCAGCAAACACTGCGTGGAGTCCTGGCCCGCAGTGACATTGGCTATTTGCAGTGGGGTAAGGATGCCTCTGAGGATGACAGGCTGTCACAGGTGAGCGCTGGATGCCAACCGCACAACCAGCATGACAATACCATGACAATTTTGAAATATTTATGTTAAGGCAACTCAAATCTGAGCCTCTGTCTTCCCTTACTGCCTTTCTGCATTCTTCTGACCCACCACACACACACACACAGGTGCAAACACAAAGAACACACAAACATTACACACACAAACATCACACACACCACACACACATGTGCACACACAAACATCACACACACCACACAAACACACACAACCATCACACGCACAAACATCACACACACACCACACACATGCACAAGCATCACACACACAAACATCACACATACAGACATCACACATCACACACAAATGCACACACACACACCTATCACACTCACAAACATCACACACAATCATCACACACACAAACATCACATATACAAACATCACACACACAAACACATAAACGTCACACAAACACACGTCACACACATGCAAACATCACATATGCAAACATCACACACATGCGCAAACACACACACACACACACACACTCAGGGTGTGTGTGGAAATCTCCAGGTCTGTACTGGATACATAGACGGGAAGCCAATGCGGTGGAAATGGATGGAGATGGAACCATGCAAGTCTATATTGGAATCTCAGTCTGTATGTAAAATATTTTATTTTACATGCCTTAATATAACATAGAGTATAGATAACATAACATATGCAGTATGTATAAACTGTTTGAAAACAATATTTGAAGTACACAGATAAAAGGAAAAAATTTAAAAAAAAAAAAAAAGGAAAGCCCCTTCAGCCTCAGGCGGCTCTGGATCCCCGGCTCTGGATCCCCGGCTCTGGATCCCCGGTTCCGCAATCACCAGGGCCAGCTGGTGGTTCCCTCCCTGTCTTCATTTATGCAAACGGATGCATGTGTTCCTATAGCGCTGTTCTTAAAGCACTCTGGGGGAAGGAGGGAGCCGCTCATGGAACTCTTGTCCCAACTGTTTCCAGAGCGGGGCATTTGCACCCAGAGAGTAAACCGTGCTGCGGAAACTCGCAGCCCGGGAGTTGGGTCAGGTGAGCTCTGCAAGCCACAGGGGCGTGAGGAAGCAAAACCCGCCACAAGTCAAAGTTGCTGCTGGGAGGGTTCCACAAAAGCTTCATCCCAAACCCAGGGCGGGAGGCTGGTTCCCAGGAAGCACTCCTCTCTGGAGCGGCCTTGGAACCCGCAGAGGTGAGCTTCACGCAGGCTGCCCTTCCGGGGCCAGCCTCTCAGCACCCAGCCTGTCCTTCAGCTCCCTGCTTCACGCTTAGAAGGCCTCTTCAAATCTGTAACCCCTGCCTGTGTGCTCCTGCTGTGTCCAGCTACCTAGTTATTCACAAAATAAATAAATAAATAAATAAATAAATCCCCAGAGCCACATGCCACCAGTGGGCACACACAGATGTATCTGGAACCTGGTGTAAGGGTGACCAAGTCCCTGCAGTATGTGGAAAGTAACTCCGGCTTGGGAGTCAGCAGACTCACTGGAAGCCTAGCCCTGCCCCTCGAAGGGATGTGACTGGGACCAATGACTTGCCCCCTCTGAGCCTGTTTCCTGCCCTGCACACACCTACCCCATGCCCAGAGCCCTGGAGTGAACAGCAAACACACTCGTGAATGTCGAAGCCACTGGAAAGCCAGCACACAGGGCTATGTGACAGATGATAGCAAGGACTAACACAACAGCCAGGACCTTCAGCATGTCGGAACGGGGAGCTCTGTGTCCCAAACAAAGCAGGGCCGTGTCTGGCCACACATGGACACACATCAATCACTGTATAGGCAACAAGCGAGACAGGGCATGGGTGTCGACCTGGCGGCACACTGACCTCCCCAGAAGAGCTTTGGAAGCCACCAACGCCTGGGTCTGTGAGCTTCACAAGTGTGGGACTTTTGCAGTCACACAGGACCCTGTGTTACTGATAATTTTTAAACAAAGACCTCTGCATTTTCAATTTGTACTGGACCCCACAAATTATGAAGCCAGTTCTTCCTGACTGTTTCTTTGGGTCTGGGGAACACCTGGGCACAGGTGATTCTAACGTACTGCCAGGGTTAGAACCCCTTTGTGAATGAAGTAGGACTTCCCAAGTTTGGAGCTGCCAGAACCTCAGACTGCTCCTCTGCTACGGGGCTGTCGCTGGGCTGTGCATTGTCTCCCTGGTCTCTGCCCAATAGATGAAGTAGCACACCCCGAACATCACAACTTTTGACATTTTCAAATGTCTCCTGGAGATCAAAATCACCCCTGGTGAGAATCCCTACTCTTATGAAGACCGGGGCAGGGATTAAGTCTCTTTAGGCTCTGCTGATTTAATCCCTGGTGTGAAGAACTGGGAAGCCAGCTATCTCAACTGAACGTACAGTCAGTAGCAGAAAGGTTGCCATGTTTTTGTTCCTTTTTAACATTTACAAAGCCTTGGGAACAAGTTTCAGACTTTATCTTAAGTGAAAATTGAACAGGTGTTTGCAAAATAGCTACTAAGTTGCTCTGAGAAAAGGAACAATATCAGAGACTATGCCACCAAAGAGAGAGAGAGAGAGAGAACTCAGCTGGAGAGACAGGAAGTCACAGGGGACCAACCCTAGTCCTTTTCTGGAGCGCATTTCTTTCCACACAAGTCAGCTCAGACCAATAGGACTGCTAAATTTTTCCCTAAAGAAAATTACCTGCAGAGTTTAAAATATACTCCAATGATAAAAAAAAAAAAAAAAGAAGCTTGCCAGGATCTTAAAATCAGTCAAGAGATCACAGGCCAAGGTTAAAAAAGGAACTTTCCTGCCAGGAAGAGGACTAAATGTACCAGACCACGAGTCCCCCATCCAGAGAATGCACGCCGGTCAGAAGTAGAGCAAATGATAGGAACTGTCCTCGTGGCATTAAAATCTGCATAAGGATAAAATCTACACTTCCAGCTCTTTGGAAAGTGACTAATGTAGCATTTCATCTTTCTTTCTTGAACTCAGTGTTCTCTCCCCAGGGAGACACCTTTGAATCCTGCCCTCCTTGAAAACTGCCTGAAATTATACACTATGACTTGAACCCCTGGGGATGGCTATCAGGTTGTGTCTGTGTGCAGTCTGGGTTTGGTTTCAAAAAAAGCTGTACGAAGAGCAACTGTAGGCTGATGGCTTATTTTCCTATTTGAACTCCTTAGATATATGAATATGTTCAGCACAAACATATAAAGCTGATTTGACCTGAAAACACTTTTTATCCTTTACATATCAGTTCATTATTTCAGATACAATTGATCCCTAACTCTTAGGTAGCATTGAAATAATTTCACACATGCACACACATGGGTTTCTTTTCTCAGCATCCCTGACATGCAAGAATTAAGAGAAGTACACATGAAGGTTTTTTGAAGGCACCAACTGTGTGCACGCAGCACCTACTGTGTTCTGGGCTTTCCATTAGTCATTTGCAGTGATATCGTATTTCATTTAAACCTCACTTCCTCTCAAAACTGTAATCACTGTTGCTTTAAGCCCTGGCTGCTGCTTGGTCATTCCTGTAGAGAGGAGAACCACCGAACAGCAGGAGGTATAGGAAGCTGCCCAAAGTCACCAGCTGGCTATGTGCTAACTAACCCAGTTGGTTCTCACGCATTCAAAGTTCAAATTCTTTCCACACTGCCATGTGCTGGTCATTACCTTCCTCACTTGTTTTCTGATAAAGTTAAAGTATATAAATGCCAGTTCTTGGAAGTATACTGCATCATCAGCATTTTTATCATTTATTATAAATGCAGATTTATATTATATAGTCTATAATATGTCATAGGGGTGCTGACAGAGGGTTCCCACTTCTAGATAGTGGCAAATCATGACTAGGTTTTAGAATCCATGATACTTGCCCAACAAGTATCATCGACTTTGCAGCTGATGCGTTTGTGAGTTTCTGATGATGGTGGACAGCAGGTACCTGGAGCTCTGCCTCCTGTCTGCTCCTGGTTTGGTAGATCACACCTGTCAGGACTGTGGAACTCCTCAGCCTTAGGATAAGCTCAGTGCTACTCAGATGTGCTGACCCGAAGACCCTCTGATCTGACCACAGTGGACCCAGAAGTCTGATACTGCACGGTATCCTCACCCTGCAGAGCAGACATTCACCCGAGGAAGACCGGAGGCCCATGGTGGGTTGAAGAGCAGTCTTCTTCATGTCATTGGATTGAAGACCCTCCGTAGTGACTGCCCTCCCTTCCGCCCTGAGGCGTGGAGGCCCCACACAGTATCCATGATATGCAACCGCGCATGTAAGTGCTTTGTGGATATTTAGTTGCTCCTACCAAGGGTAGGTGTGATAAATCTGAATATTATATTCTGTACTGTACTATTAATGAAACCTAATATAAGAAAAGTCTCTGAGTTTGGAAGAAAACCTAGGTGCTGCCTGCCAGCCAGGCTGTGCTGTTGAGTGAGCCTATCCTATACCTCTGCCTTTGTTCCCAGCTGATCTCTTCCTACTCTGCAAATTGCAGAGACTGCAAAAACACATGTCTTTCAACCCAATGTCACAGCCCAGTGGGGGACACTAAGGAAAAAAGATGGAGCTCTCATTAGATGACACGGCAAGCCCCCCAGAGCCCACCAGACTGACAGCTCCTGCAGGACGTGGCCAGCTCCCTGCAAGATGAGGCCCTATTTTGAAGCCTCCCTGTTACTTTTCTATCTGAAGGCACGGCTTTGATTGTGAGGTTCCAATACCTAAGTGAGAACATAAAGCAGTTTGAGTCTAACACCATCTGGAAAGCCTTAGGAGGTTCACATTATCCTCACACCTGCCACTGAGAAGAGAAATCAACTCTGATTTTCAGAAGCGGCTGAAGCCATTTAGGTCTGGCCAGAATCGCTGCCCCAGCAGCCCTGGCAGCACGCACCACCGACCCAATGGTGCCCTCTTCCTCCTTTACATTTTTCCCTTTAGAGAATCTGATAGGAAGAAATCCAACCCTAAAAAAAACCACATGAAGCCCAGCGCACTGCACTTTGCCACTAAGTCACCAAGGCTGTGCCCTGCAAGCAAGATGTGATTTGTCTTTGCAGCAGATCTGTAAACTCATGGAGGGAAGTTGCATGGACTCTGTGATCCAGGTGGCAGAGACGAGAGCCAGACCTTTAACAGTTGCACACAGCAACTGTCACCAGGACTCTACGAAGAAAGCACAAGGTTCCCAACACCTTTCTCCCATTCAGACAGCCGGCCTGGGGCCTCAGGACTTGTAACATGAAGCTCATTATGCAAAAGCATGTTCTCAGCGCCATCCTTCTAGGCGGCAGGGAAAAGAATTACATGAAGTCCGTCCCTACCCTCCATGTGTAGAATTTGTCCCTCCTTCTTCCTGTCTTTTCAATTTTACTCTGGCTTAAAGGATGCATGTTGCGTATAGTTCAATTGCTGTGTGCAACACGGGGACTACTGGACTTAATACGCAGCGAGTGAACCTAAGGAGCAAGGTATTTTATTTATAGTGCCACTGTATCACAATTTAATTTCCTTTTTACCATGGCAACATGCACATATTCAGAATGGGTGGAATCTCACCAATAAAGCATATTTCGATCCTGCTTTGAAGGTAGCTGGAAAACGGTGTCTATCTAGGCAACACAAATGCTTAGAATGGAAAATTCTGGTCCAACGGCTTGTGTGAGGCAGGAAGAGCGGGGGGCTATGTCTGACTGCATCTGGGCCGAAGGTTCTTGCTTGCGTTTTTGCAGAACTAGCCTCACACCAGGTATGTTGGCATGGGTGATGTTGAGGTCTCCTCTTGGAGTCAACCTCCAAGGTGCCATGAGGGTCACAGATGACATTTCCCTTGCCACCATCATCTGCCTGCTCAGTGTATAGCAGCCTGGTCACCTTTGGGGAGCTGGAGGTGGTTGTACGTTGACTACTTCATCTTCCTCTGCCTGGAACAAACCCTGGGGTAGCTCTGAGTTCAGGAAAGAACACTGTTGCACCAAGGAAAACGCATGGTTGTAGACAGCTGGCAGAGGATGTGTCTGAGTAGCCGGCGAATTTTGCCTACTTTACAATACTCTATGGAACAGCATTTTACAAGTTCATATTCTATGTCATCCACCTAGATGTAATCGACAGGGACTTTGATTTGAAACTGGCCAGAATATCCCCTGGAAGTTCCAATGCAATGACAGTTTATTACAAACAGCCCTCCACCTCCCAGTTTATCCAAGTTTTCCAACCTTAACAATTCCATGTCCTTCATATCATATTTTGATGACCTATAATCTTCATGCAGAAGGGAGCCATTTCAAGAAGGCTGAAGAAAGAATGCTTACTGTATAATTAATGGATAGTCACAAGCTACCTGCTCGACGTCTGATCTTGGACACATGCTGGCTTCAGTGAACGTGCGGTTTCATTCCACATGCAGCCAGTGGGCCACCCTGCCCCTGCTCTCCATCCCCCACCCCACCGGACACGTGTGTCTGTGTGATGCCCAGGGAGGAGATGAGCACCCACTGTGAGCACATCCCAACTGAGGTGCTGGTTCTAAAACTACCCACAAAAGCTGAAGTCATGTGGTAGCTACAAGTGAAACGCTTGAAGATGAAAGCATCTCTGATTCATCCACTCACCCACAACCAAAGAATGTAAACAGAGGAAAACAAAGAGATATGAACAGAACTATGGAGAAATCAAAATGTCAAGTTATTAGCCTTTAATTCTTGAGTTGACAAAGCATGTGATCATCTTTTCAAAGCTGGCTTTTTCCGTACAACAGAATTTGTTCCTGAACAAGCAGTTCAACTCTGAGGACTAAGAAGAAAAAGAACAAAATGGCAATGTTGGGTCCTTCCACTATAGGAAGCCCAGCTAAAGGGTTCCTGGAACTTCTGGGCGTTGTACTGAAATCATGGGTTTTTCCATTGTTCATTGTTTATCTCTTTAAGTAGAAAAAAATTGTTAACATTTTTAAAAATTTTTTTAATGAATTCTGAAGGAAATCTTTTTTAAAATAGGTGTTTCCCTGCCCCTTTAAACAAAATGATAGCTATTCTTTACAGAAATACACTATAATATCAGGGCACCTCCAGGGGCCACTGAAATACACAGGCCCATGCTTTCACCCCATGGCCCTCCAGACTACAGTCTTTGTGAATCTATTTCGCAAGCCATGAGAATTCAAAAATTGACTGGAAGAAACAGCTAACAAGCTAATTACGCTAGTAAACTTAGTGCTGTATGTAATGTTGAACCAGAATTCTACGCTCCAAGCACGTCATCCCAACCGCTCTACATGTGAGCCTGCAGGTGTGTG
The DNA here is from genome assembly GCA_004027875.1 of Aplodontia rufa. Classification (NCBI taxonomy): domain Eukaryota; kingdom Metazoa; phylum Chordata; class Mammalia; order Rodentia; family Aplodontiidae; genus Aplodontia; species Aplodontia rufa. The sequence continues at coordinate 27,704 of PVKS010008643.1, read as the reverse complement.
CACATAGTATGTCTTCCCCCCATTTCCAAACCTTTCTCCTATGTTCTAAATATCTTTTTTTCTGTAGTTGGAATGGTCAGCCAGATGTCTGGCCACCTGCTGAATGAAACTGTCCTGTCTCGGGGACAGATGCAAATTGACTAGTTGTTGGAGTTCTCTTATTCTACCCCTACACTTACATTTCATTTTATTCTTTACCTCACCTTAAAACCAAATTGAGAATTCTCCACTTCCTCCATGAGACCACCAAAACGTTTAAAAATATATGATCCATTAGGAGAGAAACTGCAGCATAAGCATTTTAGGCCACGCCATGGGTCTCTAAAGAACCACTCAAGGTAAAGACTCGGGCTCCCACCCTGCACAGCTAAGCACGCCAGAGCCTCAGAGCTGCCTTTGATCATGATGATGTACCTGCCTCTGTCCCAGTGTGGTAGAGTCTACATATTCATCCGCTCCCCCCTCCCTGTCCAGGTGGGCAGCCGGCTGAAGACCCCCACATTTCCTGTTTGGCTGTGCAACATCAATGGAAATCACGGCGTCCTTTTTGGCACTAACAGGCAGCTCTTATCAGACTGGAAAATGGAGCGAGTCTTTGATCTGTACTTTTACAGCGGCCAGCCCTCCCAGACAAGGCCTGCGCGTCTTACAGTGGGTGAGCATTTCAGACCCCAGGACTGTGTGCTTTCACGTGCACAGAGGCTTAGCACCTGCATGGATCTTTCTGCGGGCTCCGCAGGAAAGGGCTTAGGCCCATGCATAAATCCCACAGGTCGAAACCCACGCACTGTGATCCGGGCGCACTAAATCTGCTCAAAGCGACAGGGTGCAATAGCAATAACACAGAGCAGCCAGCAGCTTTTAAGGAAGAGAAACACAAAGGGCAGAGTGGAATTTCCAAAAAGCCTTCTCCAAGATGTTTTATCTTTGAGGTGTGTAATGCCTGAAGTCACACACACAAAAAAAAGTGGGGAAAGGGAGTCCCAATTGGCCAATTCCATGCCACAACCAAACACCAGATAATCGTCCACTGACAGGGTCAGCCAAACCAGTAGCGCACTTCTGTACAAATTAGTTCAGAAGGCATTTTATTTTATTTATTTATTTTTAAGAGAGAGGGACAGTTAGAGAGAGAGAGAGAGAGAATCAATTTTATTTCGTTTTCCATGTGGCTTTCGTAGCTCTGACACTTTTCTGTGTACATGGGGCTGGGGTTCGAACTCACAGCCCCATGCATGCCAGGCAAGCACTGTAACTGCTGAGCCACTGTTCCAGCCCCTCAGAAGGCATTAGAGGGTCTACTATGTGCCAGACACTGGGATAGCCACTAGGAAGCCCATGGCAGATAAGGCACAGTAAACCCTCGTGTGGTCCTCCTCACTAAACTTATGATACCTATATGCCTTGGCCCCTCAGACAAGGAGTTAAAAGAAGTCAGGCTGGCCAGATACATGGTGCACACCTGTAATCCCAGCAGCTTGGGAGGCTGAGACAGGAGGATCACAAGTTCAAAGCCAGCCTCAGCAACTCAGTGAGGCCCTAAGCAACTTAGCAAGACCCTGTCTCAAACTAAAAAATAAAAAATAAAAAGGACTCAGGATATGACTCAGTAGTTAAGTACCTCTGGGTTCAAATATGGTACCAAAAAAAGGAGGAAAAAAAAAAGAAAGGAAAAGCAAGCAGGCTGGAGTTTGTCTCTGGCAGTCTCAGCTCCATCTGTGGCACCTGGCCATATCCAACTCTGCATTGAGTATAGCAGGCCTGGCATTACATCATCTTCCATTATTGTCACTACATTTGGAAAAAGCAACTTAGTGACCATTTTATCTGTGCAGCTTTTAATTCTTTAACTGTGAAAAACACATATTAGCCCATTTAATTTAGTGTAGCATTGACCAGACGCTCCTTAGGATATGTCTCCATTTCTAATTCAGCCTGCTCCTTTGAGGAAGCTATGGGGTTTTTATTAGCTCACAAGCCTCCCACGTTGTGTCCTGGGCACTGTTAGAAACCTCACACACATTAACCCATGAAATTTCCGGCAGCCACATGAGGTCAGGCCTAAGTTATCAGAGAGGAAACTGAGGTTCCCGATAGTTACTAACTGAATAAGTGAGACTTAACAAAAGATACTAAGTATCTTCTCAAGCATCAGCTGGCTCATAGGAGACAAATCTACCCCTTGAACCCATTCTCAACCACCCACTAGAATGCCTCACACCCCGAATGCAAATGTACCGTTAGAATCCTTGGGAAGTGGTGAGCTTCCCCTTCTCCTGTTTTCCTCCCTCCACTTACCCACTCTGAGCCCACCTCCTGCCCCACCTCCCTTTGCTCCTTCTGTCCTGGCTTCCTTGGAAGTGGTGTGCATGGGTTTGGGCATAGATGCTGATATTCCTTCCCCCAGATACTCACTCCCATCACTGGGAAAGGGACCTGCAGGAAGACGGACACAGACCTGGAAGACGGTGTTCTCCACTGGAGATGGCCATCAGAACCAAGTGGAGAGAGGCCACCGTCAACTGGAATGGGACAGGTCCCTTTTCCTAAAGAGGAAACAAGGTGTGCTATAAAGTCTGAAGTCTCAGAGCTCCTGGGGCGCAGAAGCCGAGTGTGGGGAGGGTCATTTCTATATTCCTCTGCCATGAGCCCCACCAAAAAACACCCCGAGTAGCTTTTCCATTTTTTCTCTCTGCTAAGCCCTCTGCAGTTGCCGTCGGGGGCTTGGAGAAGTCTGGGCCCTGCACCAGGGTTCGCGTGGTGGGCCCTCTGTGATCAGTTAACCACATGCCTTCATTTTGGTCAAATGACAAAATGAAGCTTTTCCTCTGCATGCCATCTCCACATTCATGTCTTCTTCGTCTGCTTCTCCACGGGGACTATGGAAGTGGGCAGCCAGCGTCCTTTTGGGGATGAAGTCATCGGCAGCGCGTCATTGGATTTCAGCTATGGCAGGAAGTCAAGCCTTCTCAGAGACTTCCTGGCAGGGGCAGCATTCCCTTCCAAGGACACACTTTGCATGCCCACATTAGCAAGTTCTTCTCATTAAATAGTAAATGGGCCTCTCCGGGCTGGCAGGGAGCTATTCCTGGTGGGCTGGCATCTATAGTGGTGCACTTGGGGGCTCGATAGGTCAAGCCAGCAGGCAGAGCTCACATTCTTTCTACTGCTGTATTGCTGTATCCTTTCTTCTATGCTTCTTTTTCATTTGCTAGATATAAATAATATCAATAAACGTAAATGGAGTCATGAGTCTGATTCTATATAAAATAACATTCCATGTAAAAATAAAATCTCTTATGTCAGTCTTGAAAGAGGAAAATGATTCTTTTAAGCATGTGGTCTCTCTCTGTTCTGTTAAATGCCTACCTATTTTCTGAAGAGACAGAGTTGATGCATTCTTTCTAAAAGATGTTCCTGAGAACCATCTATACATTTCTGGTTTGCCAACTCACAGACTTAGGGCTTTGAATTTGGAAACCAAAGGTCAGTTTCCAAAGCACAACTTTTCTGCACTCAATGTCTACATTAAATGCATTTTCATTTGGCTCAAGAACAATGTTTTAACTTAAGGAACAAGTAGAAAATGTAACTTCAAGGTGAGTAATAAATTATGTCAAAAGAGGAAGCCAATTTGGCTTGGATTGCTGATTGTAGTATCTTTATCATTCATGTTTTCATTAGGGATTTTAACGCATCAGACAAAGGAGGGAGTCCCTACAAATGTTGGTCTTATTTGGTCTTAGTCTTAGCCACACTGTGCTTTTCCTGAAGTGCTGGCCTGTTTGGGTTCTATGAACACCGAGTTATTGCCTACTAAATGTCCCTTTGGGAGTTGACAGCTGGAACGCCTGGGGCCAAATTGGGAGCCATACTAAGCTCCTCAATGAGGAAGCATTAGCTGCCAGAGATCTCACTAAATGTCTCGGACAATGAGGATATTCCTTTCCGACAAGAATTGCCTAGCTTGGCGGCCCACGACTTAGAGCAGTCACAGCTCATCCTCTGGTCTGAGTGTGGGACACTTGCTATAGAACAAAGTCAGGTTCTGCAGAAGATGAGCAGAACGGCTGTCGGTAGGTGACCAGCAGATTCCCTGGCAGCGGCATAGGCCCTTACAAAAGTCCCTTCCAGAGTGGCCTCAGCCCTGGATCTGCATTCTATTCCTGCCCTCATTTCTCTTTTGAATTTTTAATCTGTTCATAATTTATGTTAGTTTGCCTTATTTTTTTTAAAGAGAGAAGGACAGTGAGAGAGAGAGACTCAACTTTTGTTGAGTTTTTCACATGGCTTTTGTTGCTCTGACACTTAGCTGTGTACGTGGCCGCTGGGGTTTGAACCCGTGCACTCAGTATGCCGGGCGCTGTAACAGCCGAGCCACCGCTCCAGCCCCAGTGTGCCTTATTTTTTATGTTGTTGTAATCTCTGTTAAATTATTCCTGAAACAAGTCTACAAATAAGTAAAATAATGCAGGAGAGATTAAGTACCTGTTTTATATATAAAGATATAATTATGATATATAAGGGTATTAATCTCTTTGCATGCCAGTGTTCATGAAGATGAGTTTTTCTCTCACAAACAAGGCACCCAGCAATATTCGAATTTTTTTTTGAGGTGGAAATACATTATTTAGAAGTAGCTAGAAATTTCCTGGGGCTATGAGTTCACCTTTGAACTTCTGTGTGTTTGAGAAAAATGACTATAATTGTCCTTTTAGCGTCTCAGACTTAAAGCAGGAGAAAATGATTTGCTTGAAGATGGAGACATTAATTTTTCTGAACAGTAATACATACTGACTGTGTCTTTAATGGGGCTTGGAGAAAATGGCAAATATTTTTCTTCCGTAAATATCAGCATAGACTGGTGTGTTCCCCACACTGATGCTTGTTCTTAAAGGTGCAGCTTGGATCAGTTTTTCAAGGACAGGCTCACCCGTGTCACAGACCAGGGAGGACGGGCCAGGGGCAGCAGACCTTCGGTTCCCCAAGCCTCACCCTGCAGAAATACTGAGAGCAGTCGGGGAAGCCTGCATTGCACCATCAGATCTGTGTGACCTTTGACCTCATCTGGATGTGAGTCGCTGGCAGGTGAGTAAAACACTGTAGACACAAGCGTCAACTGTCACCATTGCCTGTCAGGGCTTAGGGACTAACCGTTGGCTCATTCCTTCAAGGTGTTTTAGCTCTCCCCTGTGCCAGGCATTGTGGGGTGCCGGGAGGCACGGGGAGAAAATCAGACATCCCTCTTCCTCTTTGGGGCCGTGGGCTCTCCTGAGGGGATGGCACCAACCCTAAACCCCTTTAGTGAATGCAGGGGTGGAGCCCTCGGTAGCCATGCTAGGGAAGCCGTGGGGCCAGTGCAGAGAATGAGGCAGAGCGTGGTTGAGCAGCAGCTGGAGGGGCAGCAAGGCCCACAAGGCTTCTAGAACATGAGAAGAGTCCAAGAGGCCTGCTCAGATTTGCATTTTGAAAAAGTGTGAAAAACAGACAGCAAGAGCCCAGACAGGATGCAGAGACCAGCTGAGGGCTGTCACAGTGGCGCGGATGAGTGAAGGCCAGAGCAGAGTGCTGGCATTCAACTAAACTGAAGCGGGCCACTCGGGGACACCTGTCAGTGAAACCAGAGAAGGCTAAGACAGATCGCGCAGCACGGGGAGAGAGGAGCCTCTGGCTTGGTAACCGCAGCAGGTCACACCGTCACTGCATCTGGAAACACTAAGAACTCCAAACTCAGAGCAAATCCCAAGATCAAGTCTTTCACATGCAACATGTTAATGCAGAGGTATATGAGATTAGAAAGGAGGGCCTTGAAATCGCAGCAGAGATTTGGAACCAAAGAACACACAGGAGTCATGGCTGGTAAGTCACACAATGGCCTGGGAGAGGCCTACGGAGAGGGCAAGAGCTAGCCTGCCACGGCCCGGAGGAACTGCGCTGCACCAGCCACCTATGAGCCTGGCATCCAGAGAGTCAGGGGAACCAGAATTGAGCTGCCATGGCACGTGTCCCACTGTCCGTCTTGCAGGAAGAGGCAGGAATGGGGACAGGGAAGCAAAGTTCCTGCACCCCAACCCCTCTGTCCAGAGTTGGGGGCCCAGCGTAGGTCCTGGACCAACACTAGGGGAACACAGCTGGCTGGTGGGGAGCTAGGACAAGCGAAAGTCTGGGTTTCCCTGCATTGTGATGGCATTGTGTTTAAAAGAAGATGTTAAAAAAGCCTGCTGTTCTTCGTGCCCTGGGAATTGAGGAGGGATCTGTTCCTCACCAGGAGCAACCCCCTAGCACCTGGAGAAGCCAGTCTTGCAGTGGGAGAGAAGCCCAGAGCAACAGAACAGCAAGGAGTAGCTGAAGGACTTACTTGTGGGACACGGATGACAGTAGGGGAGACCAGATCAGGCTCCGGAGGCCTGCAGAAAAGCCCAGTCTCGGGGCCGCCATCTAGTGGCAGAAGGAAGATCTATCCACTGCCGCAGACTGGTGCTGATGCAAAAGCCACCCCACCTCCTGCAAGCACACTGTGGCATAAAAACCGAAATCAAAAGGTATTAGTGGCCATCGGGGGCTATCTAAATGAAAGGCATTTTAGTAACTATGTTAAACAGCAATCAGACAGGACTAAGTTGCGATGAATTCAACCAGTTATGTTCAGGGTATCCAGTTCACACTTAACTCTGTCCGAGAAAGACAGGTGGCTGACAGCTGGTAAACCTAGAGAACTTTGGGTCTTTCTTTTCCTCTCCAGCGGTTAAACCAACACCACCGCAAAATCAAAAATAAAGTTTTTTACTACTCTCCACAAGGTGGTGCTACAAGAGTGGCTTCCTCAACCTCGTTACCAAATATAATTATCCAGGTCAAGGGGGGCGATTTAATCACATACACTCACACGCACACACGCACACAGAGAGAGAGAGGATTTATAAAGTTGGTGCAGTGGATATTTCATCTTGGAGGCACTTAGGAGTGGTGTCACTAAGCTCATGGGTAGGGCTGCTCGGATGCAGGCGCCATCCGTCTTCTACTCCAGCCAGACAGCAAGGACAACAAACATTAGCTTCACGGTGGCTGTGTCTGCTCCACCACCTCCCTCGTCCCCACCGGGGCCACCACAATAGCCGCCAACTGCTGCTCTCTCCTTTACTCCTGTGCCCTTCCAATCCTTTCTCACAGAACAACCGGTTATTGTTCAAAATCTCAACTCTGAGATCATATTATGGTCACTTCTGTGCACTTAGGACAAAAGTACCAAAATCTTCACGTGATCTGTTGTGGCCTGCAGGATTTGCCCCTCCTGCATCTCATGCCACACTCCCCTCGGGGCACTCTCTCTGTCCGACGTTGGCTTACACCACCTCTTCCGAAGGGCCAGCAATGTGTCCACCTGCCATTTAGATCAGGCCCCCAGCGCCTGTCCAGCACCTGGCCCTTCTGTCACTGGCCATGCTGGGCAGTTACCTACTCATGCTTAGGCTTCTGAGCTGAGCACCCCGCTCCTGCTAGACCATTCGTGCTCAAACGAAGCCGTCTCCGGACCCCTTTATGTACTTTAAAAAAATATCAATGATCCCAAAGGAATTTTATTTATCTGGGTTATGTCTACTGACATTTACCCCATTAGAAATTAAAACAAAAATTAGAAAAATAGTTATCTATTAATTAATTTAAAATAACAATAATGAAACCTATTACACATTAACCTTTAAAAGTATTTCATGAAAAACAACTATATTTTCTAAAAGGAAAAAAAGTAATGTAAAGAGGCATTATTTCACATTTCTGTTAATCCTGGTTTCTTTTGGTGGCTAAAGGTTGAACCCAAGGCCTTACTCGTGCTAAGCAATCTACATTCCCAACTCTTTTTAAATTTGATTTTGAGATAGGGTGTTGCTGAGCTATTGAGGCTGGTCTCAAAGTTCCAATCCTCCAGCCTCAGTCTCCCAACCAGCTGCGATTGCAGGTGCGAGCCACTGTGCCAAGCTCTGTAAACCCTTTAATGGTCAGATTAAATTGAGACAGCTATATCGTTATTTGTGCCTCTTCATTACATCTGTTGTGATATTGTTATTTTAGTTGACATTATGAAGAAAAGTCGACCTCAGATATTTAAAGAAAAGGGAAGAGGAATTTAATAGCTCCAGGGCTCCTCTTTGATACTACAGCAAAAATCTATACATTGTAATTTCTTAAGGATTAGTGGCAATGTGGAACCGGAAACATCAAGGAACCTCTCAAACTTGCTACATTACAATCCATGAATGCATCTTGGACTCCGAACGGATCTTTCTTAGGCATTGGTCATTTGGAAAGCATTACCTCATGAAATTAGGAAAAACATTGAATGTTACAGTTAAAATTTAACATCAAACAGTCCCATTACCACAGTCTCATCAGAGAAGTCTTTAAGTATCAGAAGACTATTATCAGGTAAGTTACAGGACAGGCAAATGAGACACACAGGGTTCATTCTAGGAAAACACACCGGCTGGTGTTTATTCCTACTGTTGTTTTCTCTTAAAAATTCTCCCACCCAACGGTGCATAATTTTTTTAGAGCTGAATCTGGTCTTTACATGAAATTTGCTATCGAATCCCAACATGCAGAACAAACACGCAGCTTATCTTTACAGAGCAGAGTTGGGGCGCCCAGTTCTGCCCTCTTTATCTCCTTTCACACCGTGTGGTCCTGGTACCTCCTTGAATCTTACAGCTCCGTTGCAAGCTGGGGACGCAACTCTGTCCTTACCTGCAGAACTGGTTAGATTTATTTTGGTGGGAGAAACTCAGCTCAAATTGGCTTTTTTATAACAGGAAATGTGTTGACTCACATATTTGACAGGCCTAGGTAGCCCTGCTGTTCAGCACCAAGGGACCAAGGAGGTCCATCTTTTTCACTGGGATTGGTCTCTCTTCTGTTTTTCTGCTCTGCAGTTTCTCTCTTTTATAAGACAAGTGCCCTCTCCCACTAGCAGATATCTACCTGTTATGGTATGTGTGTGAGGTGTCCCCCAAAAGCTCATGTGAGAGACAATGTAAGAAAGTTTAGAGGTGGAATGATGGGGCTCTGAGCGCCTTGACCTAATCAGAGCTTTCATCGCCTGATGGGGATTAGCTGGGTGTGACTGTCAGGGAGGGTGTGGCTGGAGGAGGTGGTCACTCGGGCCTTGTCTTTAGGGTATACAGTTTGTATCTGGCAAGTGGAGTCTCTCTCTCTCTCTCTCTCTCTCTCTCTCTTTCTCCTTCATCTCTCTTTCTTTCTCTCCTCTCCCTCCTTTCTCTCCTTTCTCTCTCCTTCCTCTATCTCTCCATCCCCTCTCTCTCCTCTCCCTCTCCTTCCTCTCTCTCTCCTTCCTCTCTCTTTCCTCTCCCTCTCCTTCCTCTCTCTCCTTCCTCTCTCTCTCCTTCTTCTCTCTCTCCTTCCTCTCTCTCCTTCCTCTCTCTCCTTCCTCTCTCTCTCCTTCCCCTCTCTTCCTCTCTCTCTCCTTCCTCTCTCTCTCCTTCCCCTCTCTCTCCTTCCTCTCTCTTCTTCCCCTCTCTCTCCTTCCTCTCTCTCTCTCCTTCCTCTCTCTCTGACTCTGGCCTTAG